>PVJX010007130.1:28600-73143 GCA_004027295.1 Dolichotis patagonum | reverse complement strand
ATATCCCCCAAAGATTTTATATGCTCATATGACTTTTGGGAGGTGACTGAACCATGGTGGTGATGTAGCTGACTTACTGTTAGTAGGTGGGGTCTGGTCAGAAGAGGCTGGTCATTCAGCATGTGACCTGAAAGGTTATATTTTCTTCCCTGGCTCTTCCCTTTTCTCTCTGCTTCCTGGCCACCATGACATGAGCAGCTTTCCTCTACCCAGGCCCTTCTATATCTGTCTTGGAGCCTGTCTCAGTCTCAGAGCCTGCCAACTATGGACTGAAATTTCTGAAAATGTGAGCCAAAATAAATCTCTCATCCTTTAAGCTGTGAGTGTTGAATATTATGTTTCAGAGATAAGAAAATGACCAAGAGAGAGAAAATGACCACTCTGCAAAAGCCAGAAGTTAAGGGGCTGGGGATTTAGCTCAGCAGTGTAGGCACCTGCCTGGTAAGCGCAAGGTCATGAGTTCAATTTGCGGTACCCAAAAAAAAAAAAAAAAAAAAAGCCAGAAGTTAAATAACCACTCTGGGCAAGACACTTTTCTAGCTTTAAAAAGAAAATAAGAAAAATGTATAATTTTGTGCTTCAGGGCCCCCTGAATCAGTGTAATAGATTGACAGAGTGTTTGGAAGAAAAGAAAAGAGATGAGCTACAATAAACTTTTCCTCCTTAACAAATAAACGAAAAGAAAAGATGAAAGGGAAATTCAGAGTGGAGGGGTCTCAGATCCCTGGGAGAAGACACCAACGGCAGAAAAGGTGGTGGGGGATTAGACTAAAATATGGAAAGTGACACATAGGTGAGTCTGGTGCAGAGTGATACATGGGAACTGGTAGGAAGATACCTGAGAAAATCAGGGGTTAAAAAGGCAGGCTGAAGAGGAAATGGCAATGGTTTAGGGGAGATCTGACCAAAATCTGGGCTAAGGGTAATCAGAAAGAACCTACAGAAGTAAAAAAACTATCTGGCAAATAGAGGTCATATTCCAAGTGACAGACTGGCAGTAAAATGAAATGATTGACCGGTGAGGTACCAGGCAAGCAGTATAAGAGCTATTTACAAACTCATCAATGAGCTGGCATTTTCCTAGACTTCTCTCTCCTGAAGGCTCATTAGGTGAGCCCAACAAGCCTGTCTGAGATGAAAAAAACTAAGGCTTGGTAGTTCCCAGACTTGCCACACAATTTCCACAGTTCCCCATCCAGATACTGGTTGAGGTAGAGATCGATTAGGTCTTTCTGCTTCCCACATCAAGGCCCTTTTCCAGGGACCACTATGCTCCCTCCACACTGTCCCAAATTTGTACCTCCTCTCACAGGAAGGAGGAAATCAGCTACCCTGGTACCCATTCCACAGCCTCTACTAAGTACCTGAGTCAGGTCTACACCTTAGGATAAGGGTTAAAGTAGGCAGGGCCAACTTGGGTGGAAGAGGCTAAAGAGTTTAGACTTCACCCTATTGGCTATGAGTGTATGAACGAGGGAGATGACATGATGCGGATGGACGAAGGTATAACAAGTTTACTGAAGCAAGAACAGGTTTTGTTTTCAACATGATTAACATAAAGTACTAATCAGACCATGACTGCAAACAATGTGATTTGCTGTACTGGTCCACAAGGAAACAGTCAGGCCTAGGGAAGGCTTTCCCTGGCATATGTATTAGATGCAAGAAACATTTACTGAAGTCTATTGCTTTTATTTGTTATTTTTTGAGGTACTGGAGATTGAACTCACAGCCTCACATATTGCTAGGCAAGTGCTCTACCACTGAGCTACACCTCCAGCCCTTTTTATTTTTTTTAATTTTGAGGCAAGGTTTTGCTTAGTTACCCAGATTGCCCTCAAACTTACGAACTTTCTGCCTCAGTCTCCTGAGTAGCTGGGATTACAGATGTATACCACTGTACCCCACTTATCTATTGTTTTTTGATTATTGTTTTCAACACATTGAGGGTCTCTTGAAAAAAATTTGTTTCATTTTATTTTTGTAGATTGATCCCAAGGCCTGCCCACAGAACTCCATCAACAGACCCTTTTTTGAGACAGGGTCTCACTAGTTGCCAAGCTTTCTTGGCTGGCCTTGAATTTGCAATCCTCCTGCCTCATCCTCTGAAGCATCTGGGATTACAGGTGTGTACCACCACATCCAGCTACAATTATTCATTTTATGCTATCTCCTGGACAGCTTGGCTAATGCTCCTAATGGAAACTAGCAAGAGAGCTCTAAGCTCTCCCTCAACAGGAAGAAGGGATAAGGCCTGAAAAACAATAGCTACAGGAACTTGCAGGGTAGTGCTTATCTCTGAACTCAACACAAAATGTCTTCTTGGAGATAAGCAGTGAACTGGTCATTGGTGGAATAGATCTTTTTCCCTAGGAACAAAACAAACTGGGTTTCACTTTTATAACTCGTATTCAAGACAAATACTAATTCTTTTCCATTATTCCTGTTTGCCTAAGGGACAAACCTGTGTGCAATGGCTTCCTGGAAAAGGTGCATTCGATCCCAATATGTTTCTGGTTCAAAGCCTGAAAAAAGAATAAATGCTGAGTTGCGATCACAAGATTTATAATTTCCCTTCTGTTTGGGTTTCTATACCATATACTATTCTTGGCAATTCTTATCCAATAATCCTAAACTCTGCTTTTTCACACTACCTGTTTGGAGCAAACCCAGCTTCCATCTCAAGGTCTAAGAACGCACAATCATATATTCATACCACCCCTTTATTATGTAAGGTACAGCAGGGTCTGGAAAAGTGCTAAGTCCTCTGCAGTCAATGTAAGCTACCAGAACCCAATCTGACATCCTATACCAAAAGCTGAGAGAAGCATATTAAAGTACAAAGAGAAGATAAACCTTAAATGCATGTTACCTGAATCTAACGAACAGTAACAATGCCACCTGTGGTTTTATATTCCTAATTTTCCATTTCCCCCTAAGGAAAGGCAATATTACAAGCTCCTTTTTAGGGGTAGGGAAATTGAAGACAGTAAATATAAAAAGAAATTTCTGACAAGTGATCAGTTGGAGAGGGAGCAGAGCACATGTACCCCACGCCCTAGTCTTTGTATCACTCCAATAGGGATGCTGCTGAGGACCAAATGCTGAGGAAGGAGGTGGGAGAGCTGGGCAGGCTGTTACATAGCAACAGGCAGCAGAGCCTGGACTGCTCTTGGGAAGGAGTTATTGAGGGCTGCGTTAGCAATTTCACAGAACCTCCAAAGGCTTGATGTGCTTGAAGTAGCTTTGTAACTCTTTCATATTTGAAACTTTCTAGCTATCATAGATTTCAGGGTTGTGGACAAGAAAGCAAAAATGAAAAAAGGGCTTTAGCTTTACTAGGAACATACACATATAGCATATTCTCATCAGATTTTAAGATTCTCAATTCAGGAAGCAGCAATAACAGGAAGAGATGAGATAGAAGCAAAAAATTGATTTTTAGGCTCAAGTCCTTACTCCTTTAAAATAGAACTCCTCTCTTTAGCTGTAACCATGGCAACCAACAGAGGATGCTGGTCATGAAGACTGGGTAATAACTTGCAACGAAAACCATCGACTTGCACAAAAATGTCCTCTGATGCCATCCCTGTGAGCAATGCTGTGCAGTTACAGTGAGGGTGGAAAACTCCAGAGTCTTGGAGACAATGTGAGGGAAGATCTCTCTGTCCCTCCAACATATGAACACTGCAAGGAGCTGCCTGGTTTAAAACTCTCTGACAGGAACACAATCATCCAGTGTTCCAGGACTGCATAAATGATTCTCTCTCAGTCATGCTGAATTTGCGTGCAAGGGGACTTCTAAAATTATTATCTTGGAATCTATGGCAAGGAAGGGACTCTGTGGGACTTACTCAGAACCCCAACCATCACTTGGAACATTGCATCTGTACAAAAATGTCTTCTAAATTTTAAACAAAGAATACACAGATGAGCTTTTGAAAAAAAGCCATTTGTGTAAGTAGGGCAGCCTGTCGCATGAAAGCACATGAATACCGAGCCTGGTCTTTCTCATGCAGAAGACCACCTTACCCTGTGCTGCCCACAGGACACACACTTACACGAGTATGGAAAGAAAGTATCCCCTTTACATCAAAAGTTGTTTCTTTCCAATTTATAGTTTTTATTTCAAAGTACTCCTTCCATATTGGCATCAATTGTAGCCTCTGATTTAAAAAATATCTGTGAACCATGGAAAACTTTAGGAAGTATCATAATATGCATACACACACACATATGCATGATAGTCATGTACTGTACTATGTAAAGCAGACCTCATCCTCTGATCTATCCTAAACTTGGTGGACTGACTAGGAGTGAGTGGCAAGTCAGGTAGACCCTGTGTGCGCCATTTTGATTGGTAACCATGTTCTGACCTGGGTTCTGCTGTCCTTCTCTGAGCTTTCTCCAGCTCTCCTTTGAATCTTCATTGATATTTAGAGTTCATACCATATGCAGGGTTTTGGGAGTTGACACATTACAACTTTATAATAGAAGACACTGTTACTTTTTGGCTTTCAATGCCCTGTTTGCATGTCTTTTTATAAGAAAAGCACATGCAAGCCTCCCATGAGGTTCAAATCCTTGTAGCCTATAGGCCAGTTAGGCTGATGCACACGAAAGCTAGCACAGGAGAATGGCAGTGCTGTTAGCGGTTTACATATATGGCATCCTCTTCTACCTACTGCTCTACACCTCACTGAAATCTTCAAAGGTGGGAAGACAGACCTAGCCAATCTCATTTTAGTAACAAGAAGTCTGAGGCTCAGCCCCTAAGTGAAGAACTAGGATGGAAACCCAATCATTTTGGTCTCTTGGAGAAAGTCTCTCTCCTCTCTCTCTTTTTACTAGCCTGAGTTGATTAGATACCCAGAGAGGTATCCTGAGGGCAAGGGTCTTACTCACTGACACAGAGCTTGTAAAGAGAAATATCTCTTACTGTCAAACAGATGCTCGCTGCCTTCCTTGATCAAGCAGCTGATGTTGAGCGGAATGAAGAGCTGGGCTCGAAGGGGATCACCATACAGGTAACTGGGCAGAGCAAAAGGACCCTCCAAAACAGGGACCAACAAAAAGCCACAGGAGGTAGCTTTTCGATGCCAGCCTTGGACCTGGTAGAAAGTACAAAAATAAACAGTGTCATCTCCAAGTTCTTCCAGACAAGAAAAAAACACTTCCAAGGTGAAAATCTGCCAAAGCAGTGACACCCATATTGATTGGTATGTTCATTTGTTCATGTTCACTGGCTCCAAACTCACCCTGGACAGGAATAAATGCAGTTTCACTTTCTGACAAATACCTGAAAAACTGAGAGGGCCACAGAGTTTGTCTTCATGGCCCAGTGGAGTTTCTGAAACTTCACTGATGCTTTTGTATGAAACAGACAGGAGAAAGCTTCTTCTTACTCTATGTGGTGTTGGAGGAAGGGTACAAGATATAGGCAACATGCTTGTAGTTTTGTCCTGTATCAAGAATGTAAGGGTTGGGGATACTGTTCAGCTGTAGAGTGTTTGTCTAGTGTGAGGCCCTGGGTTCAATGCCCCACACCAGGGAAAAGCAGTTTAGTAAGTCTAAAGCATCAAGTAAGAAAACCATTCACTCAGGTTGGTTAAGAGAAACATGACAGAAATGACTGTGCTGGTCTTTGGCCAAAAGTTACTGGCTCTGACATGCAACATGAAAGCCATTCTCAGCAAGAGTCTCCAAGAGCAAGAATGAAAATTACTGAGGACTAAAGACAAACTACCTATCAATAACACTGTCTTAGAAAACAGTGGCAGTTTTCTAGTTTTTGAAGCACTTTTTTTTTGTAACTATAAAATTGATGCTTCTGGTGGGGGGATGGGGTGGACTGAGACAGGGCCTTGTTATGTAGCTCTGCCTCCCCTTGAGCTCACTGTGCAGTCCAAATTGGCCTTGAATCTCTTGCAATCTTCTTGCTTTGGCTTCCTGACTTCTGGGATTAGAAATGTGTGTCCAAAATATATAAAACTTTATTTTTACACTTTTTTCTTAAAGCCAAGGCTTTAAGAGTGAAGCAACTGCGAGGCTTTGGGTTTGATCCTCAGTACCTGTTCCCTCACAACCCGAAAAAGCTGACAGATATGATCTCTGGCATAAAAATGAGATCTACTCTAATGTAAAAAGTAGTAAGAACTGTAGGAGCAAAAAAACCCAAAATGTGTAATTGCTACTGTTAAAAAAAAAGAAAATGCTCTAAAGGATATAACTGCATGTATGCTTCAGTGTGTAAGATAGATGACCATATTACTGTTTTTGTTAGATCATTGAGCAGAACTGGTCTCACAGTTTGAATGTCTACTTTGTATGTTTTAATTTTGTAACTTGAACAACTATTTCCAAGATGATAGTATGTAATTTATCAAGTAGTGATTTCTTAGTGTTTTATTGTGTTCTTTTCTTTTTTTCCTTTGGAATTCTGTATTGTTGCTACCCTTTTTTGTTTTGTTTTGTTGATTTTTGTTGTTGTTGTTGTTTCTCTTTAAATAAAATTTTTTAAAAATGAGATCTACATTTTGTATTTAGTTTTTCAAGACAGGGTCTTGCTGTGGCACCTAGGCTAGTCTTGAAATTGGGTTCAATCAATCCTCTTGCCTTGTTGCCCTGGCCTTCTGAGTAGCTGGGCCTGCTAGTTAAATATTATTTTAAAAAGACAGAAACCAGGCATAGTAGTAGTATGTGTGTGTAGTGCCACATACTTGGAAAGCTGAGGGAAGGAGGATCACTTCAGCCCAGGAGTTCAAGGCTAGCCTGGACAGTGTACAAAAACCCTATCTCGAACGAGATGAGATAAAATGAAATGAAATGTACAGTTTATGCCATAGACTTAAATCTAAGTTAAAGAAGACTACTCTTAGCTTTTCCCCAGGAATATTCATAATAACAGCAACAAAACCAAGATCTCTGGTTAGACCAAGTTAATTTCCAAGGCTTAGTGAATAACATTTTTATAATCTAGGAGGCTAAAGGTAGAAGATTGCCAAGTTTGAGCCTAACCTGGCAAGTTGGTGACTTATCATGACACTGTTGCAAAATAAAAGGCTAGGGGCCAGGTCTGGTGGCACAAGCCTGTAATTCCAACAGTCGGAAGACTGAGGCAGGAGGATCCTGCAAGTTCAAGGCCAGCTTGGTCTACAAAGTGAGTTCAAGGTCAGCCTGAACTGTACAGTGAAACCTTGTCTCAAAGGACAAAAACAAAACAAAACAAACCAGACAGACAAGGTCTGAAGAATTCCTATTAAAAATAATAATAAAAAAAAATATGCCAGGTGTGGTGGTGTATGCCTGTAATCCCAGCACTCAGGAGGCTGAGGTAGGAGGATTGATATGAGTTGAAGGCCAGCCTGGGCTACACAGCAAGACCTTATCTCAAAAAACAAACGAAAGAAAAGAAAAGAAAAGAAAAGAAAAGAAAAGAAAAGAAAAGAAAAGAAAAGAAAAGAGAAGAGAAGAGAAGAGAAGAGAAGAGAAGAGAAGAGAAGAGAAAAGAGCGAGCTGGGGATACAGCTCAGTGGCACAAGCACCTGCCTGGCAAGCACAAGGTCATGTGTTTGATCCCCTGTAGAAAAAAAAAAGCTGGATATGATAGCACATATAATTCCCGCACTTGAGAGGTTGAAGTAGGAAGACAGTCATGAGTTTGAGGTCAGCCTAGGCAGCACAGTCCAAGGCCAAGCTAAATTACATGTAAGACCTTGTCTAAAACAAAACAAAACAAAACACGTTAGCATTTCCAGTAGTTTTTACATGAATAGGTGTGAAAAGTGTACTTTTTAAAGATCGTTCATAAATTCCTCGGAGGAAATAAACATTCTTCTTCCTTTCCAACTGTAACTATATGTGCATTATATATCTGTGAGTGCTGTGGTTGTGTTGTTTTGAGATATGGTTATCTGGCAGGGCCTGCAAAGGGAACACTTATGTCTATGGGGTCAGAGGGTTAGTTTCGCCTGGAAGAAGCATTCATCCCAGTGTCAACCAACTGGGGAAGAGCTGTGTCTGGAGTGGTCTGTAAGCTGGACAGGATGAGCAGCTGACAGCCTTTTCACGTGGACCTTAAGGATGCTCCATGGATGACAGTCTTTCTGAGGGAGAGGTCCTCAAAGATGCTAATGCCATATATCAACGTGCTTGCAGATACAGATCCAAACCCCTCCCCGTGTGTTGTGGGACAAAACTAGGCCCACAAGCTCTGGATAACAAAACTTGCTTCCAGGGCTGTGCTCATTTCTCTTAGGTCATCTCTCAGCTTTCAGTAAACTCTTTCTGAACTTTCCAGCTGCTCACAGCTGTACAATATCGGGGATGGGGTGGGGGTGGAATAGACTCAGCTGATCTATAGGAAAATACTTTTTGGCTGAATTGGAATTATAAAGGAGTAGCAGATTGTGATGATAGGGAGGGCTCTGGGAAAACACAAACAGCTTGGTAAGGAATGTTTATTCTATAAGCACTGGCACTGGCAATGGGCAGTGGCCAGAGACAGATTCTTAGTGCAGGAGTAATGAATGGCCTGATTAGACAGGCAGGCCAGAGAGATCAGTTAAAATGGCATTTCTTAGCCTTGGCAGGTTACTTAATTCTTTGTTTACGTGCTATCTTGTGCATGGTAAAATGCTAAGCAGCAACTCTAGTCTCTACCCACTAGATGCTAGTAGCACCCTTAGCCCCATTCCATGTAATAAGCAAAAATGTCTGTAGATATTACCACATGCACCTGATTGGAGGCGGGGAGGCCCTGCATTTGTGAGAACCAATGGCTTAAAAACAGTGATTCTCATCAACAGAGGATTAAACTATGGTACAAGTAATAATACATTCTGCAGCCCTTAAATACAATGAAGTAAAATAAAAACAAAAACCAACTACTGAAAAATACCAAACACAAACAAGATGGATTTATCTGTGTTTATATGAGATATGATAGAACAATATAGTAAATGTTTATTGTTTTTTAATTTGGTATAGTAAAAGACACATTGCCATTAATCCCCCTCAAAATACTTTCCCTCTTTTGGGGGCTGGGGATTAGGCTCAGTGGCTTAAGTGCCTGCCTGGCAAGCATGAGGTCGAGTTCGATCCCTGGCACCAAAAAAACGTTTATCCCATCATTCTTGCTACTTTCTGGAGCAGTTCTAGGAGACCTCTATGAATGTCTTCAGTTGCACTGTAGAACTGCCTCAATGCCCTGAGGAGGTTCAAAGTGTTTATTTTTCATGGTCATTTTAACTCTGGGGAAGAGTCAGAAGTCACATGGTGCCAGATCTGGTGAATAAGGTAGATGTAATGTTTTTTCTTTTTGGGTATTGGGAATCGAACTCAGAACCTCATGCTTGCCAGGCATGCAATGTATTTCTGAGCCTGTCTTTCTGTTGGATGACAGCTGGTAACAACATTCAATGAATTTTTGATCACACCACGTAGACATTCACGAAAGAGGACTTCCAGAATTGCTTCAAAAAGTGGCAACAGTGATAGGATATGTGTTTGAAGAAAGGAGATGTATTTTGAAGAAAATAATTAATACCAATATGTTTTCATTATAAATTTTAAAAAATATAATTTATAATACATTGCAAATCTTACTATATTTTTTAAAAATGTAAACATTCACTGTATGTTTTGGTCATACGTGGTATGGAAGATATATAGGTATAATAGGAAAAACAAATGCAAATAGAATACATCACATGCTACCATCCTTGTTAAAAATAAAACAAAGTGCTGGGTATGGTGGTACACACCTTAAATTCCAGATACTTTCAAGGCTGAGGAAGGATTGCAAATTTGAGGTCAGTCTCAGAAACACACTAAGGCCCTATAGGGGAAAAACAGCTAGGCATAGTGGGACACAAATGTAATCCCAGCATTCTAGGAGGCTGAGACAACAAGACTGCAAGTTTGAGCCTAGGGAAAGAACTTAGTAACTTGGTGAGTCTCTGTCTCAAAATTTTTTTGTAAGGGCAAGGGATATTGCTCAGAAGTGGAACACCCTTGGGGGGTTTGATCCCCAGTACAGGGTGGTAAAGAAAACAACCAACACACAAAGAACAAGTCACATGGTTTTGCATATGCACAGAATCTTTCCAGGAAAACAGTCCCCAATCTTTCATGAGAAGTTTTTCATGAAGACAGAAGTTTTTCATGAAGAGAGTGGGAGCGTGGTAGGTGGGTTCAGGATGATTCAAAGGAACATGCAACCTAGATCCCTCTATGGCACTTCATGGCAAGCTTCAAGCTCCAATGAAAATCTACTGCCACTGCTGATCTGACTGGTGACGTGGCTCAGGCAGCAGTGTGAGTGATGGGGAGTGGCTGTAAACAGAGATGAAGTTTCATTCACCTCCCCACCCATCATTCATTTCTTGCTGTGCTGCCTGGTTCCAACAGGTACAAGCCCGGGGCTCCTGTTGTAGAAGTATACTAAACTAAGTGAAACCAGTATAGTGGTGGTTACTTTAGATGGAAGTCCCAGGAGAGACTTACTTTTCATTCTGGACCAGTGATTCTGAACTGGTGCAATACTCTGTATCTCCCTGGTGTCATGTGCCAATTCTGGAGACATTTTTGGTTTTCACAGGTAAGGGTATATAGGTGGCCTATTAGTGGATAAAGGCTGAGATACTGCTCAACAACCTGCAATGCACAGGACAACTCCCCAAGCAGAGAATTATCCAGCTCCAGATGTCAGTAGTGTTTAAAATTGTTTTTAAAGGCTATTCCAACAGTTCAAGTGAAAGGTAGTAAGAGCCCAACCCAAATAATCGGTGACATGAATCTCTACTAAGCATCCTCCAGACCCTTCTGTGAGAAAGGCCTAAGACCCTGACCACACGTGTAAAGGTCTCACCATCTCAAAGAGCACCGCGGCTGTCACTGCCATCCAGTGTAGCTTGATCTCAAATGCTGTGCTCAGGGAGAAGTTGCCATGATAATAACAGCTACACCACTCTAGCCGGTCTGTGCGGTTGTTCACATCAACATCCAGGGTCACAGTCCTCTGCTCTGGGACAGTGGCAGCTGTGTCAGCATATAGAAGGGATGAAAACAGAGGGGAGAGGAATGGGATGAGGAAGAAGAACAACCAGATATGAAATAACAGAATCTCCTAAGCAACTGGATATAAAATAGTAGAATCACCTAACAGAAAATTACAAATTCGTGGAGTTTCCTAAAAATAATCTAGTCCAAGGATCCACAAACATTTTCTACTTGTGGCTAACAGATAAACATTTTAGGTTTCAAGAGCCATATGGTTCCTGTCACCACTGCTTAAGTCTGCCATTATAGTGTTAAAGCTGCTATAGCTGTTTGGTAAAAGAATGAGTTTGGAAGTGTTCCAATAAAACTTTATTTACTTTTGCTGGGGATTTAGCTCAGTGGCCTAAGTGCCTGCCTTGTAAGCACGAGGTCGTGAGCTCAATCTCCGGTACCAAAAAAACAAACAAACAAAAAACCCCCTAAAACCCACAACTTTATTTACAAAAACAGATTGTTAGGACAATGAAAATATTCTGTATGATACTCTAATGGTCAATACATGTCATTGTATATTTGTTCAAACCTACAGTATACGCAACACTAAGAGTGAACCTTAATACAAACCATGGACTTTGCGTGATAATGATGTGCCAACACAAGTTGATGGATTGTAACAAGTGTCACTCTGATGGGGGATGCTGACAGTGCACTGGATAGGTATGGTGGCAGGGGACCACCATCTGCTACTCAATTTTTCTGTGAACTTAAAATTCTTCTTTAAAAAATAGGTATTTATAAAACAAACTGATAGTAACCAGATTTGGTGGGCTAATGGCTTGAGACAGCAATTTTGATGAGCCATTGAGAGGCAAGGCGATGTCAGCTAGGGCACTGAACAGCACCCAGGCAATCTGGCACTGAACTGCCAAGAGTACCACTTATTGTTCTCTCAAAATTAGAACACTCAAAATGAGAACAGTTCCGCATTTGGAGTTAGAAAATCTAAGTTCTGCCATTTATTAGCCATGTGCCTCTGAGAATGTTGCTTTACTTCTCCTGGTTCCTGTCTGCAAACTGAGACGTGGCAGCCCAGCTGCTTCAGAGAGGAGGAATGAGGATCAAATGAAACAAGATTAAGAGGGTTTATAGGCTGGTAGTGTTTTCAATGAAACGAATGACAGAACTTTCTGATGATCAGTTAATTGCCTACTGTCAGGTTTGCTGACTCTAGACCTAATGTTCCAAATTCAATTTTCCCCAATATTACCAAATTACATTCATGTATATATTTTCATACAAACATTTATTAAAGCTGACTACATGTCAAGTACTGTTGTAGGTGTAAGAGTAGCCAGTGAATAAAATGAAGTTAATTATACAGGTTAAGTTCTTGTGGAAGTAGAAAAACACAAGCTATACTAATACACAAAATGTGACAGAGCAAAGGTTTCTATTTCCTATCTACTTCCCGGAGCAGGTATTCACCCCATCTCTTTTTTTTCTTCTTCACTCTTATCTCAGAGTCATGGGAACCACAGAAAAGGGGACAGAGTTCCAGCCAACATTTCTTGGTAAGAAGAACTGGGGAAGAAGAGATGAGGGGAGAGTGGTGCTCAGCTAGTGTCTGGAATGGATGACCTTTTATAACCCTTTCTCTTCTGAGATCCTATGGATGCTAGAGGTTTAGGGAAGCCCTCAGACAGGACTATACCTGAAAGATGCACCAGCTTACGATCCCTGTATCCTGTGGGCTTTATGGAAAAAGTGATCATATCTTCCATTCTCTCCTAACCGTGCAGGTTTGGTGCTATACTCTGATTTGAGAGGTTCTAACTACTGTCTATTGGCAGGACAGTAATAAACCTAGACCTACTCTTTCAGTGGAAGATAGCACAGGAATCCTCAGAGACATGGTGGCTAACATGATGGCCATAGTGGCTCTAATTCTGGCATCATTCTCCTGTTGGCTGCCACCCTTTCCCAGCAACTTGTCTGTGTATACATAGACTCCAGCAGAGTCAAGCATTTACCTAAAAGTGCAGCTGCCTGGCTCCGTCCTCCAAAACTTCGGCTAAAGGAGCTATGCCTACTTGCATAAGAAGCTGGTCGGCTAGGCAGCCAGGGCAGGAGGAAGGCAGGAATTTCAGAGTGCAAGAGCTCTTCTGCCACAAAGGCCACTTCAAACCACTTGCGCTGGAAGCTGGCGAAGTCATCCACTCCCACTGTGTGCCAGGTTGCTGTGGGCTGCTGCATGGCCACTGGAAAAAAGTAGAGGAGATAGAAGGATTCCTCAAAACATTTATTTTTTTTCACTACTGCATGCTACAACATGGATCAATTTGAAAACACTATGCTAAGTAAAAGAAACCAGACATAAAAGTCACATACTGTATAACTCCACTGATATGAAATATACCATGTAGGCAAATCTTTTAGAGAAAGAAAGCATAGTAGTGGTTGCCCAGGGAATGGGGGAAGGATAGATAAGGAGCGACTGCCAATGCGGATGGTAATTACTTTTTGGGGTGACAAAAATGGTCTGGAACTAGTGATAGTGGTTATATAACAACATGAAGTTCTAGATGCCCAATTAAAGTGGTTAATTTTATGTTATATGAGCATTACTTCAATTCTACACCCCTAGTTTCAGAGCATATAGTGGGAACCTCTTTTGTTTTTCAATTCACAGGCAAAACAGGTATTTTTACTGGTCAAACTTAGATTTTAAGGGAAAAAGTATCAACAAAAATATAGTGGCTATAAGGAGGAAAAAACCCCACATAGATCCACTTGAACAAGAGAATACAATGAGTGGCGCCAGCTGTATCATTTCACACACAATTCCTTAGATCCAGATATGGAGAAACCATCTGTTTGCAGGATGGGAGTCATTCTTAGGCAAGGTCTTCATGCATGCTGTGTGTACTTGAGACACTGTTGTGAATCCTGGGTGTCTCCAGGGATACATGAGACCTGCTAGAAACTGCTCCTTTCTGGGGAATTACTTTTCCTCCTTAAAAAATTGGAGAACTGGAGGTGTGATTCAGTGGTAGAATGCCTACCTAGCAGGTGCGAGACCTTGGATTTGATTCCTAACACTGCAACCAATCAATCCATGGTCAGAACCTCTGGATCTGTAGGCTTAGTATCCAAACTCAAGCAGCCACACACCAAAAATATTCAGAAAAACAACTGCATTTGCACGGAACATGTAAAGACTTTTTTCTTATCAGTCCCTAAACAACACAGCATGACACAGTAGTTACACTGTATTAGGTATTACAAGTAATCTAAAGATGATTTAAAGTATATGGAAGAATACATACCAGTTGTATGGAAATACTATATGCCATTTTATATCAGAGATTTGAGCATTTGTGGAACTTTGTAGTCTAGGAAAAAAGACATCCTAGAACCAATCTTCCTCCAATATCGAGGGGATGACTATACTGAAAGCTTAACTTGGAAAACTTGCTAGGACTTGATAGTCATGCAGAGGGAATAAGTTGAGCTTGGAAACTCAGCAAGTGAAAAGTGCTAGAGATTGTGAGAAGTCATAGATTGGAGCCCATCATATTTTATCAGAACCACCTGCACTGGGTGGTGGGTGTAAGACACTACATTAAAAATGGTTACCAAAAACACCTGTGGGAATTTCTCACAGGTCCCTGGGTCTCGTTTATGTTTATCTCCCACCTACACTGTCCTCAACAAGAACATAATGTAGCTTAAGAAAATCTTGTTGCTCTGGTTATACTTAAGTAGAAACAATCAAAGAAGTTGACAGATCTGTCAACCTAGAATACAAAACCACGCTCTGAGCTCAAGAAGCACTGTCATATGAACCACTGTCATATGAAGCACTGTCAAAACACTGGCCCCTGTTGGCCGTTGCCTTGCTTTGCCTCTCACCTCGATCAGGTTCTCTGTCTGTTACTATCTTGTAGAAGTAGAAGCCATAGATGAAGGTCCGCCATGCTTCACCAGAGGCATGTGTGATGAGCTGCTCTTCCAGCATTTTCTAGGAGAGACAATGAGATTCTGAAATTCCCACAGAGAGATTCTCAAAAGGGCAGCCCTCCGGTATGCAATGGAGCCAATGAAGTGACAGAAGCACTGAGAAGATCCTTCCTTTCCTCTTTCCCCCACCATTAGACATGAAGGCTGCACTATGTTAAATGTTGTGCCTGGTCTAAGTTATAGCAAGAGATTTAAATGCATATTATGTTAGCAAATATGTCAAATTTACAGAAAAGTATAAAGAAAACCCAAGTAGATCATCATCTAGTTTTAATAAATTAAATATTTTGCTATATACTGGTCCCCCTTTATATGACAGGGATGTGCTCCAACATGCCCAAAGGATGCCTGAAACCTGATAGTATCAAATCCTATAGTCAGCCCTCCGTATCTATGGATTCAACCAACTGCAGATCAAAAATATTTGAAAGAAAATTACATCTGTACTAAACATGTACAGATTTTTTTCTTGTCATTCCCTAAACAATACAGTATCACAACTGTTTAAGGGCTGGGGATATTGCTCAGTGACACAATGCCTGCCTAACAAGCACAAGGTCCTGAGTTTGATTCCCAGTACCAAAAAAAAAGAAAAATACATAGCATTTACATTGTATTAGGAATTATAAGTAATCAGGAGATGATTTAAAGTATATAGGAGGATATATGTAGAACATATGCAAATACTATGCCATTTTCTATAAGGAACTTGAGTATATAAATTTTGGTATCTATCAGTGTCCTGGAATCAACTCATAGATACTGAGAGACAACTGTGTGTGTGTGTATGATATTTAATTTATAAATTAGGCACAATAAGTGATTAACAATAATAAAATGGAACAATTATAAGAATATGCCATATTAAAAATTACTTAAAACATATTTATTTTTGAAATTTGCCATTTAATATTTTTGGATCTCTGTTGACCACAGGTCCTTGGAAAATAGAATTGCTGATAAGAGGCACTACTGTACTTTTTTTATTTTTTAAAAAAAAAGGCCCCATGGATCCTTCCAAGTACCATTCTTCTCCCTCTCTTCCCAGAAATAAATGGTTACAGTAATATCCTTAACTATGTCTTTTAAAAAGTTATTATATAAACATATACAGGCATGAGAATGAGGTATGCTTATGTGATTTTAAATTTTAAATAAAGGGCATAATACCATATCATTTTATAAACTTTTCAACCATATTAAGCTTCTGACATTTACCTATGTTGATATGTATACTCTAGTTCATTTAACTGTTCTAGTAGCATTTCATTGTAGGAACAAGGAAATACTATTCTCAGAGTCAGGAGTAAATAAAATTACCAGGGAAAGGCTATGCAAAACAGCACCATGAGACCTTTAAAGAGAGAAGTAAAGATTACATAACTATTCAAACCAGTTATTGATTCTACCTTTCAGTGATAACAACCCAGCTGGTTGACAAGCTACTGATTGCTACCAGGGACCCAGTATCAACAGGATGGCACGAACTGCCTCAGTCAACGTGACCTTACTCATTCCTCTCATGTTTAATTCCAGTTCTGAACAGCGTAACTAAATTTAGCAAATAGTTGCCAAGTGTCTACCTCATGCCAGGCAACACGCTAAGTAATAGGGATATGGAAATAGACAATAAGAAGTGGCCCTCTGGCCTGGGGTTATGGCTTAGTGGAGGAACACCTTCTAACCCGCATAAGGCTCTGGGTTTGATCCCTGAAGGGGAGAGAGGGTTGGTAACCCTCTTATCCAGGCAGGAGACAAAAGAGATAAAGATATATTCTTCATTCTGGTACAGTAAGAGTTCTTACAGAGTATGCAGAGCACTAGAAGCTGCTGATGCAGGCTTGACTCAGGTCTTGGATAAACAGGCATTACCCAGACTACAATGGGGACCTGAGGTGTGAGGAGAATGTTTTTTAAAAGTCTTTCACAGAGATTTCTCTGAGACTCAAAAGTACACAGATTCCATTCAGAACATTTCAGTTCAGACAGCAAGTTCTGTCACACTTTTAAGTCCAGGAAAAGTACATTGCAAAGCAAAACCTCTCCTTTTATCAATTACAGGTAGGCCTCCTACTTACTAAAAACAGAATCTCACACCAAACAACAGATCTCACCACTGCTTTGGGTGACTACTTCGGAAGCAGGGCCTGGTTTTGTGAGGACCTCAGTTGGCAGTTCTGTGGGTCCAGCCTCGCTGTCTCACCTGCATGATGTCAATGGCCATTGCTTGTGTCTGGACCCCCTCCACATTGTTCATCAGCCAGTGCACCACCTCAGCACTGATGAAGCAGCAAGGTGAGAGCCCCTTCTGTTCAGACAGCAGCTGGACTCCTGTCCTGGGTTCCAAGGCAGTGAGCAGCGTATGTGTGTGCCCAGTGACAACAAGCACGAAGACAAGACAAGAAGATATTCCCATAAAATCATCTACTACTGGAAGTGAGACCCCATAAACCAATTTCTCTAGAATATGCAATTCCTAGACTAAGAGAACACCTCAGGACAGGACAAAAAAAAGTGGTACACAGGAGATGAGGAGGAGAATAGAACTGATATTAGAGAATACCTTAGTTAGTAGGCATTATACTTAGCTATTTTATTTAATCCTGTTAACAACAGTGCTTAAATCACTTTTTTAAAAATTTCATTGTACAAAACGAAAAATAATAAAAAAAAATCCCATTGTATAAACAAGGTAACAGAGGTTCACAGTCAATTAACTTGCCTACAATCCAATCTCATAGCTGGTGAGCAGTAGAGACAGGTATGAGGAACCCAACCAACCACACATCCTGAACATTACCATGGCATAAACCTCCTGGAACCTCCCAAACCTCTGTCCCTGCACCACACATGTGTTAAGTCACTTACGAGGGGTGCTTCATGGCTTCTAGGATCTCTACTAGGGTGGAGGAGGATGTCAAGGAACTCGCTGCCTGCTGCTGAGAGCTGTAACACAGAGTGTAACAAAGCAAGAGGGCACACACAGGGTCAAAAGCACAAATATTAGAAACACTGTTTTATGGTGATTGAAATCAGGATACAATAGACACTATTGATACTGAAGGTACTTGAGCAAATTGGGGACACCTATATCCTGGGGGTTACCTACTTCCAAAATATATGTGAGAAAGAAAGAAAAAGGAAGGGAAAGAAGCAAAAAAGGAGGGAGGATAAAAATAGAGCTCAGGGAATAGAATTCCAGTATCATCACTAACTGTAGAACCTCTGGCTTTTCTTGGCCTTAGTTTTCTCAGCTGAAAAACAGATGATGCTATTCTAGCCTTTCTGGGTAGTTGTGAGGCATAATACTGAGTATAGGATTGATAACACATGAAGCCACAAATGGTAAGTAAAACTAAACATATTAACAGTAACTTTGATTCTATGAACTCAGATTGGTGGGCCAGGCTCAGTAGTGAAAAGGCCTGCCTGGCAAGTGTGAGGTCGTGAGTTCAATCCCCAGTACTATCAAAAACAAAAACACAAAACAACAACAAACCACCTCAGATTAGTTAAAGGAATTGGTATAAGCTGGGAAGTATCACAGTCTGGATTTGAATCCAGATCAGCCATATCCCAAAGCCCAGATCTATTACCTGCTACCCTCTTCTTTGACACTATGACAGTCTCTTAAAACATGCTTAATACTCAGCAGCTTACTGGCCACTTACCACTCCAAATTGGGTCAATTCTGGGGGTTATCCAGAAGCTTTTTCAAGCTTCTTACACCTCTTTTTTGCCTCTTTTCCATACTCTTCAGCTTATTTGGAGTGTTGAGGACTTACTGTAGCATTTCAAAACATGGGGGTTAGAAGAGCCTTTAAGGACCTTTGACATGAACTTCTTCTAACCCTGAATCTCAGCTAAGTGTGAGTCTGGACAAGCAGCTGCCTTCCCTGCATGCAAACCTCCAAAGGCAGAGAATTCAGCTCATTCAAATGCAGTCCACTGCATGCAGCAGTATCCACTGCTAGTAAGTTTCTTATGAAATGCAATTTGCTCTCTTTAACTTCCAGTCATTGGTACTGATTCTACTTGCCATGTCACTTTTGTTGTTCTAACCTCCAGCCTAAACACTATATTCCTGGTTCTTTTTATCTTCCAAAAGCAGAAAAAAACCTGTTGCTCTGCCCTTGTAACCAATGAGGAAGCACAAAGATGTAGTCCCTTCCCACACACAGGGCAACCCCTCTGATCTCCTCCATGACCAGAACCAAAAAGCCACCCAGGCTTGACAGCAAGTTTGAGCCTAGGAAGAGACACAAGAGAGACATCTTGGAATGAGCTGATCTCTGCTGTCACAGTCCAAAATGAACATGCTGCAGTGCATGAGGCAGAGATAAAGTCAGCATAGAATTTACAACAAGCTTTTGTTCTCAGACACAATGGTGTAAAAGTCAAGTTTCTTAGATCATTTGGTCAAAGGACTGCTCAGTCAGTACAGTGAAGCAGTAAGAACAGACTGGGCAGAATTATTACAAAGTAGACACAGATAGAAAGGAAGTAAAAAAGAACTTTGAATTGACCTCAGCATATAAAGCTAGGGTACATCAACCTAGAAACATATATACTATATGTTGATTAAAATGTTTATTTAATTAACTTTTTCCCAGAAAAGCAAGGGTACTTTCTTAAGCAAATGAGGTACAGGCAGTTTCTTTTTCCCCCAGATACTCAGGAATGGGAAAACAACTGCCATGGTTGGCCACAATGAGTGACTCACTCATTCACTGTTCATTTCCCTACTGACTATGCACTATCTTGCACAAGGCACTGTGCTAATGGGTACCATGGTGACTAGTACAGATGTGGCATAGGATCCTTAGAGGAATCCTAACACTTAGAGGTCCTAACACTTTGTCCAGACACAGTGTCTGACACTTTCCTATGTCTCTGAAGGAACCAATTAGCTATTGGTGTGAGGAAAACAGGACACCAATCATTAACCACATGTAAGTGTGTGGAAGGACTAGATGACCCAGGGTCCTGCAGATGATTTGTGGCAGGATCAAAACTTGGATTATCATATCTTTGGATTTCCAGTCTCAGCAGCCTTTAAGGTTAGAGCGTAAGTTTAGTCATTTTGAATCTCACCTGTTGTCACTGGAGTTTGTGGAGGGGAAGGCTTGTTCTATGTTCTGGGAGTTCCCAAAAGCCTGACTGTTGCCTCTGTCCACAGACTGGCCTGCGCTTACCCCCAAACCGGTGCTGTCCAACACTGGAGCAACTGTTTGGTCCACAGACACCTGTAGAAGATTTAGAAATCATATCTAGATCCAAAACTAACCGATACAGTAAATAAGCTGATTTATTTTATTCATTCAACAAGCATTTATATACAACAACAACAACAAAAACCAATATCCCCCCATCTTTCACACTACTTACATATGTAGTTCTTTCCGTGGCTCATTTCCAGCCCCCAATGGTCCTAGGTAAAAGAGCTAAAGAAATCTAGGGACCATACCCAGTTCTGCATGCATTGTTTTCTGGGGACAACTGGGGATGCCCACCCTCCCAAACAAGGCAGATGGGAGGTAACTGTTCATAATAAATCCTCAGGGGAAAAAAAAATCCTCAGGACCAAAAAAACTGTTTCATCACCTGACTCACAAGATTTACACTAAAGAAAACTTCCCACAGAAATAGAATCATTTCTTAGGAGGCAGACAGGAGGGACAGCGAACACTTTTATAGACGAATGGGTAAACATCACCATGGACACCCTAATCTGCCACAACCCACTATTTCCCACTCCAATCATTCCTTCCTGTATCTCAGTGAATATTTAGCCTTCTAACTGCCCAGGTTCAAACCTGACAGGCATCTAACAGATACTTGTTTCAGCTTTGTATTCAAAGACAGGCCTAGTCCTGTGACTTCCCCTCTGTAGACTGACCTGTATCTCTAAGTCATGCTTACCTTTCTCCAACCATGGGGAGCTGGGACAGTCTCCTAACCGGCCCTACTACTGCAGTCTCTCCCCTAAAAACTCTATAAGCTATCTCTATATGCATCTGTCTAAAGAATAGTTCCAAGCCAATTTCTTTGTTACTCTGAAATCTGTGTCTCTGTGGTCTCACCATACCACCTACCATTCACCTACATTTACAGCCAAATCAAAAGCTGCTCGTAAACCATGAGATTCTTGTGCTCACAACCACTGGCTTAAAAATCCTTGGTTGGGGGCCAGGGATGTAGTTCAGCAGCACAGTGCCTGCCTGATAAACGCAAGGTTATGAGTTTGATTCGAACTCACAACCTCACCCCTGCCAGGCAAGCACTTAAAAATCCTTGGTCTTGAACAGCCATTTCAAATGCCACTCCCTTAGTAAAATGCTTCTTGATTCACTCCTCCCTAGTCCCTAAGAATTAGACCTCTACGAATCTCACTTGGAAGCTGCCAGTTTTGCCTCACACAACAGTGTGCCTCATTTGCTTTAAGGACCCTGGAGGACAGCACTAAGGCCTGCTCACCTAGAATCCCTATAGCTTCCATCAAAGGTTACAGCTCCACAACATGTATTTGGAGAGAATTACTAATCCTTCCAGAGAACTTCTAGAAAAGTATATGGCTTTTTTTTTTCTCTTGGTCTTTTTTGAGACAAGGTTTTGCTATGCAGTTCAGGTTAGCCTTGAACTCATTGTATTGCCCAGGTTGGCCTCAAACTTGCAGGAATACTCATTGTATTGCCCAGGTTGGCCTCAAACTTGCCTCAGCTTCCCAAGTGTTGGGATTACAGGTGTGTACCACCACACCTGGTTAGTACATGGCTCTTTTAACTTGTGGTTCTTAGATACTACTTCCAGAATGGAGTCTTGTGTTACCAAGTATTTTGTTAGAAGATGTAAAGATTAATCTTTCTAAAATAAGATACCTTGGTCAAGCACTACTGTCACTTGGCATCAGATAAATCTTTGTTGTGGGGGACCATTCTGTGCATGGCAGGATGTTGAGCAGCATCCTTGGCTCCTACATACTAGATGCAATTTCCAGGTGTGACTAGATGTTACCAAATGTCTCTTGGGGGAAAAATAATTATCTCTGGTTATAAATGAACCATTATCCTCTTACAGCTTGCTCAATGATTTGGGGGTGAGGAAAAGGACCACAAAGGTTTTTTTGGAGACCTGAAATACCCTGAGAAGTATAGCAAGAGGCAGTTACTAATTACCAGTCACCATCTGGCTACAACCACTAAGGCTTAGAAACAGTTGCCTTGCCATAAATTGAACTAGAGCAAGTT
This sequence comes from Dolichotis patagonum, assembly GCA_004027295.1. Classification (NCBI taxonomy): domain Eukaryota; kingdom Metazoa; phylum Chordata; class Mammalia; order Rodentia; family Caviidae; genus Dolichotis; species Dolichotis patagonum. Next base: position 50,875 of record PVJX010007130.1, on the reverse strand, counting down.
AACTAAGGGGAACTAGGCTCAGCTCTTACACACACAAGAATGCCTCATATGCCCTGCCTGCTAGGGCAGTAGAGTTCTCTCTCATGTACTACACTTTGAGGACTGTTCTACCAGCTTAACCTGAGGGATGTTCCCACAAATTTACATGACTCTATTTTGGTAGTGTATAGTTAAGTCACCCACTAAATCACATTTTGGCAAGCATTTTCTATAAGCAATCAGATAATAAATATACTAGTTTTTGTCAGCCATGTAGTCTGTTTTAATGATTAAACTCTGCATAAGAAAGCACCAAAGCAGCCATAGACAATATGTAAATGAATGGATGTGATTCTGCTTCAATAAACTTTTATTTATAAAACAAGATGGGGGCTGGGGATTTAGCTCAGTGGCTTAAGTGCTTGCCTGGTAAGCGCAAGGTCGTGAGTTCAATCCCCAGTACCAAAAAAAAAAAAAAACAAGATGGGTGAGCCAGATTTGTCTGGTTGCCTGACCCCTGCTCTTTATCACACAAATTTGTCTTTCATTAAGACTACACATTTTGGGGCAACCCGCTCAGGACCCCCTTCTATTTCTCTTCAGACAGAAGCTTTCTCTCAATAAATATATTCTACTCTTCACCTCTGTTGTTCTTAAAATTCATTCTTTGATTTTAAAGAACACGAACTCGTGGACATAGCAGGTCAGGAGTTTCATCCTCCCGTATCAAGGCCAGAACAACTATACTCCTGCCAGACAAAGTGGAGAGCCAGGCTGAGGAAGCTATAATTGAGAAAGCTGGTAAAGGAAAAAGTCGTTGGGCTGGTGATTTAGCTCAGTGGATAAGCACCTGCCTGGCAAGCATGCTGTTGAAGTACGAAGCCCCATGTGACTGAAACCACCACAGAGGCACTCATTTCATGGGAATGGAAGGCCTCTCAATCATGAGGATTCCAGAGCCAGGAAACCAGGACTGAGATAACGAACACCTACACCCCAGCCCACCAGCTAATCCTTCAAAGCTGGCTGCCTGCCTTTGTCAGGGGGTCAGCCTGAGCCCCTCCATCCAAGTGTGCCTTCTCCAGCTGCTCAAGCTGGAGCTCTTTCCTACTTTTTTGTTTTCTTCTTTGTTAAGGGTCAGCCTGATCTTTGTTAATTTCTCAAGCTAAACTCCCTCACCATTTCTCTTACTTTTTTTTTTTTTTAAATGGTACTGAGGATTGAACTCATGACCTTGTGTTTGCCAAGCAGGCACTTATGCCTCTAAGCTAAACCCCCGGCCCCTCTCTTACTTTCTAATTAAACCTTTTTTTAATAATAAAAAAAAAGACTACACATTTTGCTCAGATCTTAATATCAGGAAAAGTTATGCTTCTCCTGAAGAATTGATTTGTCTTCATATTTTGACCACTCTGAATCTAGGAGTAGATGTTTCCCACATTTCTTTGGCTATAGAAAGTCAGAGCTGAATTTAGCACAAAACTCTAGCTATTTTATAAGACATTATATTATGCTTTTTTTTTTTTTTCATTTCCTGAATTTCCCCCATCTAGGCAGACTTTTGTGCTGGAGGCTGCATTTACTTCCACAATCCACCTGAAGTGACTGTTCCCCAAAGTACTGGGATTGAACCTGAAGACCCTGAGCTACATCACCAATATTCTTTAGTTTTTGTTAGTAGTGGCTTTTTTTGTTTTTTTTGAGTCTTAAATTGTATAGGTTGGTCTTGAATTTTCTTTTCTTTTCTTTTCTTTTTTTTTTTTTGTGGTACTGGGGATCAAACTCACGACTGTGCACTTGCAAGGCAGGTGCTTATGCGGCTGAGCTAAAGCACCCGGCCCTGGTCTTGAATTTTCAAGCCTCTTGTCTCAGCCTCCTGAGCAGCTCAGATTACAGGCATGTGCCACCATGCTCAGCAAGTGGTAACTTCTTAAAATAAGCCCTACAGTGAACAAGAAGAAAGGACAGGGTGGACGGCAGTCACCTCAAGTAGAAGCCTGGCAAAGAGCCAAGCTCTTTGGGTGGTATTCATTTATAATGTATTTTATCTTAAGAACCCCATCCCAAATCTTCCTTACAGAAGGGTTCCATTTAACATATGTAGAAACTCTCTCTCCTCTTTAGAGTAGGCTAAAAACAGTGATTTGCCTCAAAGAACAAAGTATAAAAGAGGAAAACTAACAACTTCATAGTGAATACATTACCACGTGATGAAGGTTACCCTTATAGAGATATCATGCAATATGATAGGATGAAAAGGATACTTTGCTTCACTTCTAGGATATTAAAAAAAAAAAGCATAGTTCCAATCTAACAGTGAGAAAAGTATCAGGAAAACCAGTTTTGGAGACATTCTATAGGATATCCTGGCTCTGTTGCTCAAGTGGGATACTAACTATATCCCTGCTTAGAGTCTACCATTCTATAGGATACTCAAGACTATCAAGGTCATAAAAAACAGAGAAATGGAGCTAGGGATGTAGCTAAGTAGTAGAGTGCATGCTTAGTATTCTCGAGGCCTTAGGTCCAATCCCCAGCACCGAAAAAAAGAGAAGCTGGACATGGTAGGAAATGCCTGTAATCGCAGCACACTGAGAAGCTGGGGCAGAAGGATCACAAGTTCAACCCCAGGCGGGGCAATTTAGCAACCTAGAGGGATCATGTCTCTCAAAACAAAAAAATTTTAAAATTTTAAAATTTAAAACTTATTTTATTTAAAATAAAATAAATAGGGTTGGAGATACAGCTCAGTATGAAGGCCTCAGCTGGATTCAATCCCCAGTACAGAGGGGAAGAGAGGAGGAAACATGAGTATAAAAACAAGAGAGCGCACCATGTTGGAACTTAGGGCACTGAGCCAACCAGTATCCAGTCTGCCGCCCTCGTAAGTGACTGTGGTCTGGCAAGCTGTGGCCACCCCAGGGTGGGGAAACAAGGAGCCACAGCATTTCCTGAGATCCGTGTTGGAACTTACGGCGCTGAGCCAACCAGTATCCAGTCTGCTGCCTACCAGGGCGTGGGCTTAGAATCAAACATACCATATCTCCCCACCCCCAGCACCCCCACCCCACCCCACCCGCCGCTAACAATTGGGATCCAGGGATCTGGGTATCTCTTGGGAGGTGACCGGTGACCATATGTGGTACAGCAAGTGGGGGCAGTTTCCTTCTACTATCTCTGAAGGCAGATTATTTTTATCGTTGGTTTGCTTTGTCCTGATTATTCAATATTCTGTTTTAATGTGTTCTATAATGTTGTGTATTTCTTTTGATTTTGCTGTACCTAATAGAAGAACAACTATTGTGAAGATAACGAGATATACAATGGTGCCTATTATTGTTGTCCTTGTGACCTGCTGTGATGTTCTGTGCCAATTTCACTATACTGTCTCAATTGGCTTTATTCCATCTTGTTTTGTTGTATATTACTACTTCCAAGTTAATGCAAATTAAATAAAAATAAAACAATAGAACATGAGAAAACAAGGTAACAAAATACCTCCAAAAACTCCCAACTCCATCAAAGCTCATCCATGTGACATGGATGACAAGAAATTCAAAAACAAAACAACAGAATTATATAAGCTGATTAAAAAGGAAATAACAACAAAACAGATCAACAGGGTACTGAGCAAGCTGAAACATGATATAGCTAAACAGATAATATACTTAAGAGGCAAAAGAAGGAAGAGAAAGTGTGCTAAATGATATAACTGCATGTATGTTTGAGTGTGTGGGATCGATAACCGTGCTACCAGGTTTTTGTTGGATCATTGAACAGAACTGTTTGCATCCTCACTGTTTGTTTACTTTGTATGCCTTAATTTTGTAACATAAAAAACTATTTCTAAGAAGACAATATGTAGTTTATCACACAGTGATTTCTTAATTTTTTTTTGAAATTCTGTATTGTTTCTACCCTTTTTTCTGTTTTGCTTTTTTTTCTCTTTAATTTAAAAAAAAAAAAAAAAAAAAAAAAAAACAAGAGGAGACAGAGGCATCCTAAAGGGACCCATGACAGAATCCTACATACCCTGAAGGTGAGCAAGAGGGCCTAAGAATAACTGCCAGGCCCACAACCTCCAAGGTTTATGATATCAGGGAAGAAAAGAATACCCCAAATAAAAACCCTCCTTCTGCCTTCATAGTTTACCACCTGGGGAATATAACACACATTAAGAAATACTCATTAAGGCCAAGTGTTGTGGCAAGTGACTGTAATCTCAGTATTCTGGGAGGCTGAGGCAGAAAAGCTAAAGTTACTCAGAAGAAGCCTGGGCAACTCAGTAACTTAGTGAGAACCTGCCTCAAAATTAAAGGATAAAAGGGCTCAACTGGGGATGTAGCTCAGTGCAAAAGCCCTGGGTTCAATTCCAATAGTGAAAAAAAAAAAAGAAAAACAAACAAAAAGTAATAAAGGTTTCATTCATTTCTACATATTTCATGGCACTTGGCATGGCTCTACTTCCAGTAGGTGCTTGGTATTTGCTATCACAATTAAAATTTTTTCTGCAGTTACTGCCTCCCTCCTCTTCCACATGCCTACCCCAATCCCTTTGTGAATGGTTATCCACAAAACATGAGGTTACCCATAAGTAAACATATAGAATAAATATGTGAGAAAATCCAGTGAAAACAAGTATAGAAAAAAGTGTAGACTTGTAGTCTAAGTATTTTCTGATCTAAGACAACATCTTTAACAACTGGAGTTGTGCCAGGCAATATAGTAACAACTAGCTATATATGGCTACTTAGATATAAATTAGGATGTAATTTAAAATTCATTTCCTGGGACATATTAGCCATACTGCAAGGAGCTCAAGAGCTACCAGTAGCTAAGGGCCACTGTGCTGGACAATGCAGAAGAGCATTTCCTTCACTGCACAAAGTTCTATGGAACAGCAAGTTCCAGAACAAAGGTTACAAACAAAAAATACGTACTAGGCTAAGGGTATAACTCAGTGGCAGAGCATTTATTTGTCCTCAGTTCCATCTACAGCAACACTACCAAAAAAATTGTGTGCAGGGGACATACGTAATATACACTGGCACATCTGGCTTTCTTTTTTTTCCCAGAAGGGGAAGGAGGTAAGCTGCTCCATGGTCATTTGATTATTGCTAGACAGGAACTTAGGCCCAGTGTCTAGCTTGTATACAACACAAAACAGAAAGTTGGGTTTTTGTCTGAAATTTCTTAATTTTCAATTATTTCCAACAACTCAAACATTTAAAGAACACAACAAGGTTTGGGGAACGTTTAGGACTGGACTAAGCATTCAGGTTCCAGCAGAAGCCTTGCACAGACTTCAGGTTAAAAACCAGTTGAGAGTGAAGGGTTTACTTCCGCTACATCTTTATCCTCTTCCTCACTCTTTTACATTGCACTGTACCAGATTTCCCCCTGCTGCTGCCACATCTTAGTACCCACTGTCTCCTCCAACTGTGTATGTTTAGTTCTTGCCCATTGAGGCAGATCCTATGTCATACACTTGCATAGCTCCGGTGCCTCCTTTTTCAGTACCTCTCAGCAGTTCTACTTTGTATCTGTATGACTGGAATTTCACAAATACTATTCTCTACCATGAGGCTGTAAACTCCAACAAGGCGGCTGTCATGTTTGTTTCATACACTACTGATCCTTCAGCACCTAGCCTAGGCCCTGGCACACAGATGATGTTCAGTATATACTACCTCTGAGAGAGTGATAAGGAAGACAGACAGACACACAAAGCAAAAATAAAGACAAAACAATGAGGCACTTCTTAAAGAGTGGAACTCTCTTTTTTCTTTCCTCATTGACAATTTGTACCAAACCCTGAAGTACAACTCAAACATGGAAGCATTCTGGTTTACCTATGTGGGGAAGGGGATGGAGATGACTCACAGGCCCAGACATCTGTACCCAGTGTGGCTCCAGAGATGCTGGATTCTACAGAATGCACTTTGGGCCCACATCTGTTAGGTTAGCAGTTTTTAATGTGCTGATGGGATGACAGAGCCAGTTATTTGGGGTACCTGAGGCAGTGCGTCCAATAAAAGTGGATTTTTGTTTTTTAGCCTTCTCTGTTTTCCTACTTCAAAGATATGAATAAAAGATTTATATCCCCAAGGGCACAGTCCCTCCTGTGGACCTCAGGGACTCACTAACTGATCAATTTTGCTTTAACTGAAACTGAACAGGAAGGCAGGGCCCAATCATGTAGGACCATTCAGGTCATCGAAAGTGTTTTCACCTTTATCCTGAAGGAAAGAAAGTCATGGAAAGGTTTATGAGCGGTAACACAATCAAACTTCATTTCAGAAAGGAACTTAAGAGGCATGATAGAAAAATAAGACTACAAAGGGCTTAGATGGCAGGGTAGAAAACAAGAGCCTGCTTCAGGATGCAGGTGAGAAATGGTCTCTTAGACTGAGGGCTATGTCCATGGACATGACTAACAGAAGAGATGACTCTAAAGATATTTAACATGCACATCCAACCACATAGGATGGACAGAGCCACTAAGATCATGACTCCTTGTGAAGCTAACTACTGGAAGTCAGGCAGCTGGGGGGAATAAAAAGACCCCAACATTGGCTTAGGTCTCATGTGAGAGGGCCCTCTGTTGACCAACATGTTCCTTTAGGCTTTAAGATGGGAAGACAGAAAACATCATGAAGTTAACTCCTTGGTAACAGGAAGAAAGTCCCATTACCAAGTGATTCTTGTGAGCTCAAAATTCTTATGTAAGTTTGTGGTGACAAAAATCAATTTCTAGAGAACAGTATATCGACAGGAAAAGCATGTAACTCTGTTCTAGTTATCAGATAGAGTGTGACGAGTTCATTACTATCAGAATGATGAACTGATGGTATAAATGACCATTTCCCAAGACCAGGACATAGCTCCGTTATCTGGAACCTTCTGTATACTGCTGTCTACTTTGTTACAGGTACTTCTTTCCCTTAGCAAAACTGGTTTGAGCAATCGCTTCCCTCCCAAACTTAGCCAACAGAAACCCCTTTTCAGCAACAGCTGTTCTAAAGGGCAAACACCCTAGCAACCACTTTGCAACTCAGGAAGAACTGGAGAACTTCTCTACTTTCCAAGGTCCAGGAGGACCATCAGAATTAGAAAAGGTAGGAGAGTGTTACGGTTTAGATCTAAAGTATTCCCCAAAAGTCTCATGTATGTGGAAGGTAACTGGATCACTTTTGTTGGACACACTGCCTCAGCAGCCAAATGTGCTGTCAGGGAGCGGAGCCTGCTTAGAGATAAGTCCATGAGATACGATCTTAAAGGCTCTATTCTTGTTCCTCACCCGTCCCTTTTCTTTCTGCTTCCTGGTTGCCATGAGATGAGCAGCTGTCCTCTGCCAGACCCTTCCACCATGCCGTTTCTACGTGGAAGTCAGCTGACTTTAGAATGAACTCACTGGAAACTGAGCCAAATAAACCATTCCTCCTTTAAATTATGGGTGTCAGGTATTACATTGTGGACACGGGAACGTGACTAACACAGCCATGTCACTAGTCCAACCCCATTTTTACACATACATTCATGAGAAAATGACTGACTCAGTCAAGCTCATTCACTGGTGTATTACCATTTTCTCCTCCTACATCTCTGTCCCTTACTCATATACAGACACACTATGGAGAATTACTAGGAGCCAGGTGTGAGGTAGCCACAGATACTTCATCTCATTTCAATTGTCATAGCAACCCTATGAGAACACAATTATTAGTCTCATTCTACAGATAAGAAATCCAAATTGGGAGAGGTTAGTGCACTTGGTGAAGGGTTCGCAGGTGGCAGATGAAATCATAGGCAGTATGATGCCAGGGCTTACAGGTTGACAGTCTTTTAACATGTAACCCCGCCTTTTTTTTCCAAGATCATTTTACACACTATATTTTCTGGTCCTGGCTAGGCTGGAGAAAAGAGGAAGCAGTGCTAAGGAGTGGTCACTGAAGCAGAAATGCATTAAATTAACATTATAATTAGCATCATAGCAACAGTCACCTCAGCATCAGCTAGGGATTGGTTCCAGGACACCAGTATGCCCAAATAAAAAAATCCATGAACACTCATGTGCCTTATATAAAATGGCAGAGTATTTACATATAACTAGGCATATCTTCCTGTATACTTTCAATTATCTCTAGATCACTTATAATACCTAAAATAGTGTAAGTACTAAGTAAATAGCTGTTATACTGTATTGTTTAGGGAATAATAAGAAAAGACCGTACACGTTCAGTGCATTTTTTTCTCCTGAATATTTCAATCTACAGTTGGTTGAACCATGGACAGGCATGAAAGGCCGATCATACTAATCACAAACATAGCTAGTGTTAACTATGTAACTATCGCATACCCGGCACCATGTTAGTCATTCACATATTAATTCCGGTCACACACATAATTAGAAGTGTGTTAATTTCTGAAATACATGGGAGATTGCTAGCCATTTTTCTATCACTGACATGTAATTTAATTGCACTGTGGCCAGAAATAGACTTTTTATGTTTTATTCCCTTAAAAATCTTGAGAGCTGAGCGTGGTGTCACACGTCTTAACTCCAGCAACTCATGAGGCTGTTGCAAGAGAATCACCACGAGTTTGAGGCTAGCCTGGGCTATGTAAGCAAGTTCAAAGCCAATCTGCACTACATAAGGAGACCTTGTCTCAAAAAAAAAATGTTGAGAACAGATATTTATAATACTCAAAATAATCATGTAAGGAAATTATTTTTATTTCCTTTTGCAAACGAGGGTCCAGGTATGGCGCTGAAGCAAAAATTTGAAAGCAGCCTTTTTACTCCACTAGTCCCTCTCTACAAAGCTATGTTGCAAGTTAGAAAACAGACACATTTGATGTTTTGTATATTTTACAACAATAAACATTTTTAAAAGGTACAATTTAATTTTGTGTACACAATGAGTGCTCCCTTACCACCTCTGATATGAGCTCAGACACTTTTTGTTCAGGGCACTAGACAGTGAACCCAGGGTCTTGAGTATACTAGGCAATCACTCTACCACTGAGTTATAACCTACCTTAAATTTATACAACTTTCTAACAACACATTTTGTTTGCCTAAAGTATGATCTCTGTTTGTTATTCTCTATTGCTGGAACTTTTGTTCACTTTTGTTCTATAGGCAAATTCCATCATATGGAGCTTGTGGATTCATTAAACAAATCTCTTCCAGCTCTTTGATTTTTTTTTATGTTAAATTCTAATCTAAGCCCAAAACTGCTCATCAGTGTCTCCTATTAGAAAGTAAAAAGCTAAAGGAGTTAACCTAAATCTATTTCAAACCAAAAATAGTGTGCCTCCACGCTGAGAGATGAGAGATGTTTAGGCTAAAATTCAGAGGTTCTGACACAGATTTGCCTAGGAACATGCAGTTCACTGAGAAGAGTCAGGCACAGACATCTGCAAACCTGAATGAACAGGCTCAGCAACCTTTGGTTTCCTAAGAAAGGCAAAATTCCAGTGCTAAAATCTTACCCTACCAGTACAGTATAAGGGCTCACCCACTCACTAATAGTCGTCTTCTTTAGCCAGCTAGTTTATTTATGTCTCAGTTTCCTCATCTGGAAAATGAGGTGAGAATGCTTGCACCTTATAGATTTGTTGCAAATACTATGTTAGTAAAGTACTAGCCAAGTGGGTAATCAATAAATGTTGATTTTCTGACTTCTACTAAAGAAAAATGCCTTAATTTTTGCCCTTGAACCTCTTAAGTCTGTCTTCCTTAGCCTGTCCCACTCTTCATAAACCCTATTCATTCATTCAGAGCTTTGTAACCAGTTTTCTATAACAGCCAATTTCACATACTACTTAGCACCCTCAAGAAAGGTCAGGAAACCCTGTTTCTCTTCACCAAGGTCTTGTTAAAACAGTAATTACTAACCCTAATTACAGAGCAGATCTTGAGTCAAGTGTATGGATTCTGAATTTAAATCTCAGCTCTACTATACTGAATTAAGCAACTTCTTCGTCTCTCAATTTTTCCGTTTATAAAACTGAGATAACAATTTTACTTAATTCACAGGTTGTACTGCAAGATTAAAGATAAATGCATATGCTTGGTATATAATAAGTAAAGAATTTTAAGACCTGGAAGGTCTTTGAAGATCTGGTCCAAACCCTTTGTCAAATGAGATAAGGAAGCCTAGAGGATAGACAAGCAGTCTAGGGCCATGCACCATTAGCCTACGATGTAGCACATACCTATTTATAAATGTTGGCTCTTGTTTTTCACCACTTCCTGTCACACTGCTATAAATTTATCTTTTGTACTGGGAGGAGAAAAACAAATGTTCAGTCCTTAACGATACATATATCACATTGCTTAGAAGATGTTGCAGTGTGGTGAGAATCCATGGCAACCATGTGAACCAGACATGCAGCAATGAGAAACTTTTGACTTAACGCTAGTGTAATCATTTGTCCTCTTACATGAATCTCCATTTTCCTGTACCACTGAGAACACCAAGGAAGGGAATGTACACTTTGGAGACCAAATTCAATTTAAGCTACCATTTAGACTCAGATTCAGCCCAATTCCATCTGCTCAGAACTGAACAGAAGGCCAGTTTGTGGCTTCTGCCAATGGACAGGCATGCACGAGCTACTGAGCCCTGGAGTTTGACTAACCTGAGTAAAGAAGGCAGATGATGCTGTGCGTGGGCTGCGGACAAACTCCATAAAGAAGGCCCCGTCCTGAAGTCAGAGGAGGAGGAAGCAGCAACAGCAGCAACAGCCGCAGCAGCAGGTGCAGGTGCAAGGTAGCAAAGAAATGGAGTGGGTACCAGTGGTTAACCATCAGGGAAAGCAGAAGTGGATGAAAAACAAAAAATAAAAGTAAAAATAAGGGAAACAAGGGCACATGAGGGAAATGGAAGGAAAATTGAAAGAAAGAAAGAAAGAAAGAAAGAAAGAAAGAAAGAAAGAAAGAAAGAAAGAAAAGAAAAGAAAAGAAAAGAAAAGAAAAGAAAAGAAAAGAAAAGAAAAGAAAAGAAAAGAAAAGAAAAGAAAAGAAAAGAAAAGAAATCCACCCAGGACAACATCCAAATGCAAAGCATGAGCAGGAACTTACACCTTCCCAGGCAGAATATCCCAAATACATGGGAGAAAGTGCCTGGGTCAGAAGGAGTGTGCAAGCTGCCTTGTGTTTTCTGAAAGCATGGCCTGCACGCTTTTTCCCTACACATAGCTCTGAAATGCATTCAGACCTATGCAAAAAGAGAGAAAGGCCATAGAGCTATTTGGTTGGGATGGTGGAAAAAAGAAAGCAGAGGCAAATCCTGGTCTCTCACCTGCCTGGATGACCAGCAGGCCTCTGGGAGAGAGACACTGAAGCATAATGTTTTGCCTGCCTATTACTGAACATGGCAGCCAGATAGGAGAAAAGTTCTTGATTATCTTCTGAGCACACAGAGGGTAAAGAAGCAACCATAGCTTTTCCTCCACTATGTAATGAAATCATCAAGAAGCTGAGAAGTTAAAAATCACTCATTTGAGATGCTTCCTCAACCCATCTTTACCTCCCCACTGTATTCATGTGGGATACCCATGGCAACAAAAATGGCACAGCAGACCATTCCATACATGCTCTGTTTCTTAAGATCTTTTTGCTTTGTATGCTTATCACTGCAATTCTGAAGTGGCACTTGACGAAGTTCCCTAATTTCCTAAACCTCTTCTTCAGTTTGAAAAGTAGAACTTGTGAGTGTGCCAGCAGGGCATCTCACAACATTCTGCTTCCGCTACCTAAATTTGGGCGTCAACATCCAGCAATCCTGACAGCTCCTGCTTCAGGACTTCAGTGTTCAACTGGAAGCAAAGCATTCTAAACAACGTATCTGTCTCTGGTGCATATTACCTTTCATGTCTGTGACTCTGTAATTTCACTATTTTCTTTTCTTGGCAATGTTTCTAGTCTTAAAAGATGGCAATATTTAGAGGTTTGAAAAAAGGAAAAAAAATGAGTGGGCAGCACATAGGGGACTTAAGTATCTTTTGTCCTCTCTCTGACAGAACATATACAGCAGAGGGACTAATGATGTTGAGATTTATGAACATATGAATGAAAACAGGCGAAAAAACTTTCTAGGCCAACAGAATGAGCAGAGGTCAGCAAACTATAGCTTGGAGGCCAGATCTGCCCAGCCACCTGGTTTTTTATTGCCTGTAAGTGAAGAACAATTTTTACAATTTTAAATGGTTACAAAAATATGTATAAAGAGTTTTATTTTTCCTCTTGAACCATAGAGCCTGAAATATGTATTTGGGTTTGTTGACCTCTGGTCTACAGAGTCTACAAACTGCTTGCAGTCTTGGTTCATAATTTTTCCCAGATTTTAATCCTTCCACCCTAGTAACCTAATTCTAGTACTTTAGGCAAAGGAAATAATCAGAAACGTGATCAACTAATTACTACAGCAAGTTCATTAGCTGGGTATGGTGGCAAATACTTGTAATCCCAGCACTCTGGGCAGCTGCAACAGGAGGATTGCAAGTTCAAGCCCAGCTGAGAAAAATTGGGGAGACCCTATCTCAAAATAAGATTAAAAATTTTTAAAAAAAATTAAAATGAATGGAATACTTATGCCAAGGTCCCTGAGTTGAATCCTGCCCCTAAAAATAGGAAGTTCATTATAACATTATTTATAATTGGGATGCATTGTCAACTATAAAAAAAATTATACGATGGCCAAAATCTGTCTTAAAAAGCAGAAATCAGCCAGATGCTCTGGTGCATACCTGTAATCCCAGCACACAGGAGGCTGAGGCAGGAGGGTTACTGTGAGTTCGAGGCCAGCCTGGGCTACCTAGTGAATTCATGGGCAGCCTAAACTATCTAGAGAGACTTTTTTCAAAAAGAAAAAAAAGAAACATAAATTCCTAAGATAAAATGAAAAATTATACAGCATGTGTGTGTATGTGTGTGACGCTGAGGATAAAACGCAGGGCACTGCACATATTGAGTGTGTGCTTTACATATATGCAAGGTCCTGGGTTCAATCCCTAGTATCACAAAAAAATACCATGCTTTTGAAAAATTTTTATGACACAAAGTGAAATAAACAAATGTAAGAATTGATATACAATTTGGCCATAACTTTGAAAAATAAAATATATTCACTGAGTCTCTTTTACCTCCCAGTAGCAGAGACCAAGTAAGAGACTACAGTCAGCTCATACTATGAGACCACAACAGAACGATCCTAGATTCTGAATTTCTCAGGAAACAAAGTTGAGAGTCAAGTCTATTGATCCTAAAAGATACAAAAAGCCTGATTTATGGACTTTTCTACCATCTATATAGTACTTGCTATTTTTATAAAAACCTAAAGAGGGTTTTGTTTGTACTCCCTCACCCCAAGATCTTTGACTATATTTCTTAGGGATCTAAGGAAACTAATAGGATTTCTGCTATCAAAGAGTGAGTGACCTCTTGTGGAACACTTCAGTAGCTTCCTACTCCTATGTAGGAAAGCTAACAGCTATGGTAAAGGACTACTAAAAGGCTGGTATCAAAACTCAAGCCAGATCTCCGGCTGGACTGATTTATACCTGCACTTAACTATAAATTAACTTCCTTACTATGGTGACCAAAACAGTACTCTCAATAAAGACGTAACAGAACCATAAAAGGGTGAGAAGCAGAATTCACTCAGAGCCTCAGCACATTTAATCCTAAACTGAACAGCTTTCCACTCTAGCGTCCACGTGGAGTATCTTCGAGTACATGGCAGCTCCCCGATGGAGGGGCCCCTTTACCTTTCGTGGGCTGTCCATGTAGGTGGGAGTCATGGTAACGCTGCTGCTCTCAGCTGGCTGGGTAGAGCTTTTTCCACCATGCACAGCTGCCTGCTGTTCTCCGAGGCACCTAAGAGAAGGAAAAATGCATGACTGCTATTTGCCCAGAGCTCCCTGGTAAATGATCCACGTTAGCTAAAATGAAGACAACTCTGTTGCTGTCATCTTTGAAACACATACATTTCTGCCTCATTCTGCCTCAGGCCCTACATGACACCCTTAATTTCATTCATAATCCAGAACAATCCCTAGTCTGCCATAGTAAAATAGAAAACACATCAATTTAAAAAGCAAATCTGACAGCACTTGGTGCCTACATATTACTTTAAAAGGGCAAATGACATAGTTTGAGTGACTCTACCATGAATACCAATTTTTAGTCCCCTGGGTAATTTTTTTCTCAGTTTTTTTTTTAATCTAAAGCAAAAGCATAGCCAGGCATGGTGGCACATGCCTGTAATCCCAGCACTCAGGAGGCTGGGGCAAAAGGACTGCTCTGAGTTCAAAGTCAGCCTGGGCTACATTGTGAGTTCAAGCTCAGCCTGCAGTGCATAGCAAGACCCTGTTTCAAACAACAAAAAGAAACCAACAAAAATAAAGCAAAACCACACTCTAAGGGGTCAAAGGGAGGGGAATGGAATGGGGGTGGGAAGCAGCAAGATATACCATGTACAGGTACAAATTCCTGATGAATGTTATCACTGTGTATATCTAAAATGTACCAGTAAAATTTCCAAAAAGCACATTCTGAAAATTAGGGCTACATTAACATGAAACAAGACCAGAGAGACAGTTCAGCAGCACAGTGCCTATCTGGCAAGCACAAGGTCCTGAGATCAATTCCCAATATGCCCCCTAAAAAACTTGCAACAAAACCTAAATAGCAGAAAATGGTAATTTTATATATTTTGAAAGGATTTATGCTATTCTTTTCAACTTACATCCCTAAAACACACAGATCCAGACATTATCCCATACTACAAGACAAATACAATCTTCTTATGCCATCTCATTGAACCTCAGTTCTCATCTATATAAACGTATAACTTCCTCTTCAGTTTTCAAAAAGTTTTCCACACTAAATTTAACTGTAGACTATTTTAGCTACATTGGTTTAATGTATCAGTGTATTCTGGGTTTTTTTTGGTACTGGGGATTGAACTCATCCTCCCAGTTGCCAGGCAGGCACTTATGCCACTGAGTTAAATCCCCGGCCCTATCAGTGTATTCGCATCTGGTAAACTTTTGAAGACTCATAATACTCAGTGCTTCATTACTATTGTAAAATATACAGAGTTCTCTCTTAGTATCTGCCAAGTTTTGGTTGTTGGACCCCCTATCAATAATAACATTTATAGATACTCAAATCTCTTATATGCAACAGTATAAAATTTACATAAAACTTACATATATTCTCTTATATATTTTAACCCATCTCTAAGGTACTCATAATACCAACAGAATATAAATGCTATGTGAATAGTTGTTAATTCTTATTTAGAGAATGACAAAAAATCTGTACATGTTCAGCACAGATGCAATTTTTTTCCCTGTAATGTCTTGATCTGTGGTAGGTTGATTTAATAAATGCAGCATCCACAGATACGGAAGCCAACTGTACTGCTATGGCAGACATCATGAGGCACCACCTAGATCACTCAGCCGTGGCTTGTTGCCTTAATATAGCTGAAAGTACTACCCAAGCAGCTCATCTGCTAGTGCATCCAGTGACACCTGAAGCTGCAGAGCAGCCTGGTCTAAGTTCACATCCATTCCCTGGGATGCCACAACCAATCAATGATGAGCAAGGGTGTGTGCACATAAAGGCCTAGCTCGCAGGCATAACCCGGCTCATGTGTGAAGGCTGTGCTAGCTCTAGCATTCATCTGGGGCCTCCTGAGACGATCAGTGAGCCAGTGCTACAGCTCCACTTCTCCCTGTGCTCATTCCCGTGTCTTCCTACTCTCTCTCACAAGTGCTAATTCCAAAGACTCTGCTTAATAAACAGCCTACAAACTTAAAGTGTTCTTCTTTGGGAACCTGACCTGCAATCTTTTTCATCTTAAAATCTAATTTTCATTTTGTTTTTTGCAGTCCCAGAGATTAAACCTAGTTCCTCATGCATACTAGGCAAGCACTCTACCACTGAGCTATATTTTCAGACCAAATTCTGACATTTTTGTTAACCATAAAGAAGTAATTTCATGGCAAGGATTAAAAAATCTGTCTCTATAGGAACCTGTTACTCTCTTAAATTTTTTTATTTTTGAGACAGAAATTCACTATTGTCCAGACTGCCTCAAACTTGTGATCCTCATGCCTCAGCCTTCTGAGTACTGGGATTACAGATGCCTACCACCTAAATTTTTTTTAATTATGGAAAAACTCAAATGTGTATAAAAAGAAGGTAAGATAAGAAACCCTACATATCAAACCACTAAAATTATATACTTGCAGACAATCTTGTTTCATCTGTAGCCCTTACCTACTCACATACATCAATTATTTTGAAGCAAAACTCACATATTATCTTATCCATAAACATGGCAATATCTCTAGAAGAAGCACTTTTTAAAATAATCACAATTTTTAAAAAAAAATTTTTTTTTGGTACTGAGAATTGAACTGAGGACCTTGTGCTTGCTAGGCAGGTGCTATGCCACTGAGCTACATCCCTGGCTCTTAAAAATTTTTATGTCATATATCTCCTCAAATGTCTCAAAGGGAAAAAAAATTACATTTTAGTTGTCCAAAATAAGATTCTATTAAGGTCCTTTTGTTGCAGTAAGTTACATCTCTTAATTCTCTTTTAAGGCATAAACTCCTCTCATGTCTCCTATCCTTGCAATTTATTTACTGAAGGAGCTCATTTGTCCAGCAAGTGTACACAGTCTAGATGTGCTCATTGTGTTCCTTTACTGTTTAGCATGTTCCTCTATGTGCTGTACTTTCTGAGAACTAGAAGCTATACCTAGTGGTCTGGACAAATTGAGGTCCAATGTCAGGAAAGAATTCTTCCCAAATAGTGCTGTGTGTTCCTACCCAGAGGCCATGACTTCCTGTTCTTGGTGGTTAGCTACTACTGACAATTTTTAGAGATCTATCAATTTCTTAGAGACTATCTATAATGATATTCTACCATTCCTTTTGTATTTACCAGCTAGAATGTTAAAAACATGAGTTCCTCATACCAATGACGTGGTTTCTCTGAGGTATAATTCACAGATGAAAAGTAGCAAACATGCTTGATCCTTCCTCATGCTCACTGACACCAGACTATGTGTCCATCTCTTTCTGCCTGTCCTTTTGCCTGTTTCTTTCCACTACACTATAGCTTGTTTTCCTCTCAACCACATCCACAAATGCACACTGTGACGTTTTCTGGCACTTCCTGAGGGCTATAGCATTGAGCCAAGACTGGGACAGCAGTTACAAGAAGCTTCAGTTCCCTTGAATATATGCTGTGTGAGGCACATAACAATCTACATTTACTGAATGGCCTTGCACGGGCTGACACACACTGGTACATGAGGAATCAGAGATTCAGACATAAGGAAGACTGTCCTTACCCTGGGAGTCTCCTTGTCTAATGGCTCAGGGGGAGGAAACTGACACAAAACGACCAGCTACAATGTATACATGTACACATAAGACACTACACCAGGCACTCTGCATTCTGCCCTAAAAGGGGCCAGCCAAACTTTACATAGCGAGTGCCACATGTGCTGGGTTTCTTAAAGGATGGACAGGAAGAACACAACCTACACAAAAGCGAGATAAAAGTAGAGAAAAATCCTTCACGTGAAGTCTGCAGATGGACAATACACTATGTTATGCTGCTGGCATGTTTTTGGCAAGCACAGAACCTTGAGGGTCGAGCACACACAAGGGCCACCTTGGATAGGAGGAAAAAATCCCACTGCTTTGTAGCATCTCTGTCTGTTTGTCCTTCACCCTTACACTCACCCCAACAATCAGGTTATCCTCATCTAACAGAGGCAGAGAAGCTGGCTGGCAACATCTACTGCCCTCTTTTAATTAGCACAAAGGTGAGACTGCAGAGACCCTGGTTTTGCACAAGTCTTGACTAAATATCTGTACCTGCAAATAAAAACTGGAATCTAACCGGATGAAATAAACATTGTTATGGTACAATGGTGCAATATATATGAAATTTTTAAAGCTCTTTTTTTCATGTTGCTCTAATAGTATGCTTCTCATAATAGAATTGAGCCAGATATAGCGGTACAAGCTGTAATTCTAGCACTCTGGAAGGCTGAGGCAGGAGGATCACAAGTTCAATTTAGCAATTTAGCAACCTGGTGAGACTTCATCTTAAAATAAAAAGTGAAAGAAGGGCTAGGGATATAATCTGGTGTGATGGTTCTGGGTTCAATTTCCAATACCACAAAATACACACGTGCATACAGCAGAATCTGATGGAGCAGCAGGAGCAGAAGCAAAGCATACAAATAAAAGATGCTGTGTGAACAGATGTTATATTATAAAAGCCTGTCTCCTCCTGCTCTACCTTCCAGCCTTGAGAAAATGCAGTGTGTTTCCCCGAGGAATACGGAACAGGCATCTAGAATAAGATGTAAGTCTCAGGTCTCTTTGTCCTGCCTCCTGTTGTACAATTAGCTGAGAATCTCAACCTTTACACTGGGGGATTCCAACCAAGACAGCCACCTTCTTCCAGACTGAACAGAGAGGCTCCTTGGTGCACACTGAACAATGACTCATTGCAAATTAAAATAAGATCTCTTCACCCCCAGCTTCACACCCCTCCCAGCAACATATGTTCCTTGTTCTCTTTTCCAGTGGAAAAGTCTATCATTCGTTCCAGAGAGAATGTGGCAGGAAGAGTTCTGGGGTCTTTCCTGGGTCTGATAAAGACATATTGGTCAGAAGACACAGTGCCTTCAGTAATAAGCCCAACTAGCCCCTGCCTTCCTTCTCTTGTTTGTTCTCCCTTGATACCCTGCTGTGTTCCTCATAAGGCCTTGAATTCCTTCTTTTCTATTAATCTTCATCCTCCATCCATTGTCTGCCTCTTAGCACCTACCCTCTAAGCCTTCCTCCTATATGTGGGGCTTATCTCCAGAAAAAAAAAAATCACTTCTGCCAACTGGATATTTCGTGATATCAAGAAATTCCTATAATTTTTTAGGTAGACTGTAAAATTATACTTTGGATAGCTTTTTGTTATTGTTGTTTAAAAATAAAAAAACAAGACAGCCAAGCCTGGACACAGGCACCCAGTACTCAGAAAGCAGAGGCAGGAGGACTGTTGAGTTCAAGGCCAGCCTGGACTTCACAGCAAGACACTGTCTCAAAACAACAATAACAAAAAGCCCAGTGTGGTGGCCCAAACTCCTAACCTCAGTATTAAAGGGGCTGAGGCAAAAGGATCCCTGGGAGTTTGATGCCACCTGGACTGCATAGTATGTTCAAGGTTAGCATATACTGCTGTCTCAAAAACAAAAACACTTATCTGTCAGATTTTTATAAATGCTAACATATATAGATGAAGGGATATAATGATATAATGTCTGGCATTTGAGAAAAGAATAAAAGGAGAGAGAACATGAGTGGTATACAAACAAAACAAGACTAAGTTGATCACTGAAGCTGAGTGACAGGTAAAAAAATACTAGCCTGTCTACTTTTGCTCATCTGCCTGAAATTTTCCATTAAAACAAAACTTTTAAAAACCTGCAAAGGATTCCTCCGGCTATGAGGCTGTGTAATGATGGTCTGGCATCCAGCTTCCCACACTGTCTTTCCAACTGCACCTCCCACCATACCTCGTGCTCTTTCACTTGTTCATGTTGCTTTCTCAAAGTCTAACATATGCAGGCTCCTGCCGGGAGCAGCACAGTCTCATACTACACAGACAAACTTCTAGTCTCCCCTAACACATGTGCCCATAGCTGCATAAGCAGACACTTAGTATCTGTTATAGCTTGCAACTAGATGTCCGCACAAAGCCTCAGGTAGTCATAGGTGGGGCTTTCTGGAGCTGGCTCTATCTAGAGTGTGAGATGCTAGAATGATGTGATGCTGGAGCAAAGGCTGCCCACCCTGGGTATGAGTGCTACCCATCCTAAGGGCGATGGCCTAGATGAAATACAAAGGCAGGCTTGGTTGCTGCTGCTGCTCCTGCTGCCTTCTGCCTACCCTGCTCTGTCATGAACTGTTTCTCCTTGCAATGCCCCTCTGCCATGCCACCCTGCCTTGAAGCCAGATGACCATGGCCAGAAACTTTTACAAACTGTGAGCTGAAATAAACCTTTCTTCTCTTTAAATCTGGGTGTTGGGTATGTTGCCTCAGCAATGAGAAAAGTAACTAAGACAGCATCCTGCCATCTGACATTCCATAAATATGCATTACACACCTACTATATGCCAGGTAGACTTGTAGCCTCTCCTCTCAGAGAGCACAGTCAGATGGGAAGGAAGATGAGTAAACCAACACCTGAAGCCCTCAGTAGAATCCTGGTAAGTGCTCTGGCAGACTTAGGCCCAAGATGCAGTCAAGCATAGAAGGGAACCTGACTCCAGCTGGAGGGATGAGAGGGGCAGGGAAAACTGCCTGAGCCAGGTCCTACCCATACACAGCAATATTTTCTCTTTTCTCTAAGTCCCACCTTCCTCCTGTTTCTGTGCTTCATTTTCTATAAGACCAACTTAAACCCCACCTCTTGTGACACTCTTCCTGTCTTCCCCTAGTAGGGCACTAGTAGGGCCTTCCACTAATAGGGCATACAACGCAAACACTCTACTACTGAGTTGTAATCCTAGTCCAACCTTCCTCTCCATTATTTTTTCTTTGAGTCAAGAGCTCATTAACTTGCCCAGGCTGAGCCTGAACTTAAGATCCTCTTGCCCCAGCCTTCTGAATAGCTAGGACTGCAGGAATATGATACCCCTTCTAAAGTGCACTGTGGCTGGGAACAAATGTGAACTGAAACTCAGCTACTTAACATAAAGCTGGATTTTATGTGTTATCTGTAACATAACTTCACATTACATCATCTATACTATATAACTTTTGTACTATATAACAGAATCACACATCATGTAATGTACATTATGTGTATTATATATTTTTATATAAAAATTCACATAAAATCCATATTTTTAAATGAAATCTTCAAATTTGAAAAATTTGGCTCAAATATTGTAAAAATCCTTGCAAGGTACATGCAATGGTACATACAAGTAGTCCCAGTTGTTTGGGAGGCCGACACAGCTGGATCACCTGAGCCTAGGACAGTGGTAGCAAATCTATGGTATGCTGCAGTGGGCTGTTTTTATCAATTGAAAGCTCTAAGAGTTTCACCATTGTTGGCCTAGGAGTTCAAGTCTACCCAGGGCAGCATAGCAAAAAAGTAAATAAATAAAATGTTTTGTGTATCTGTATGTCAAATTAAACCCCAGACCACAAGTTTATAATTACAGTTGCTGGCCTATACATATTATTGTACATTTAGCTGTGTATTAGGCTGGCTTGCTGGCTTTCTTTCTTTCTTTTTCCCCGTAGTATTAGGGATTAAAGCCTTTGCAGTGAGCTATATCCTCAACTTATTTTTCTATTTTGAGACAGGGTCTTGCTAAGTCACTAAGTTGCCTAACCCAAGCTCAAATATTTGATCCTCCAGCCTTAGTGCACGACTTAGTCCAGCCTTAGTGTGCACGACTACACCCAGTTCCTGGATTTCTTTCCACACAAATAAGTGTCTTCTTAATTACAAGCTCCATGCAGATGGACATCCTATTTTGCCCTGTTCACAGGAATGAGGCACTGAAAGCCCTCAAGGACTGTGGGTGGACCACCCTCTCCAACAAATACTTACTTCTGAGTTGCCTCCATCTCCAGCAGGGCAGACAGAGCTGATGTGCCCTTCTTCCCAACTGGGGGGCCAGTCGACTCCAGGGAGTGTGTGGAGATGGGCCCAGTCATCTGCAAGCCTTTCATAGTAGTCCCTTTCTACATCAGACAAGAGGGGAAATGAAGCCATTAGCCCAACTAAGCTCTCTCAGTGGACACCACTCAAACCCTAGCCCAGGCTGCTGCCACTTCGTGCCCTTGGAAATCCCACTCACAGAGTCTGGGAACACAGGTTCTGAATGTAGTACAGAAGAAACTGAGGCTCAGAGGTTAAGTGATTTATTCCAAATCCCACTAGAGCTAGAATGTAAACTTCAGATGCCTCACTTCAAAACCAAAGTTCTTTCTGTGTTAGTTCTCTCAAAAATGTTCCCAGTCTTAAATGCTGCTGCATACAAAAAGCAGCTAGGGGGGAAAAAAAGAAAGAAAGAAAAAGGAAAAAAAAAAAGGAAAAACATTCATGAATACTTTGGGGGCTGGGGATTTAGCTCAGCGGCATAAGCACCTGCCTCACAAGCATGCAGTCTTGAGCTCGATCACTGGTACCAATTTAACAAAAAAAAAAAAAAAAAAAAAAAAGCAAC
>PVJX010007130.1:0-19121 GCA_004027295.1 Dolichotis patagonum | reverse complement strand
TTTGGAAGAAAACAAGAGACAATATGACAGATAGTGAAGATCTTTGGTTGTCTAGCTTTGAAATTTATGCTTTCTTATGTCCTATTCTGTTCTGTTTTGTTGTGTTTAATTTTACTCCCTTTTAAAATAAAATAAAATTTTTTAAAAAAAGATTATTTTAATCTTTAAATAAAGATGTCTCTAAATGGAGATTTTAGGGTTTTTGGTTTTTTGTTGTTTTGTACCAGGGATCGAACTCAGAACCTTGTACTTGCTGGGCAGGCACTCATGTCGTCTAAGTGGAGGTTATTTTTAAATCTCTGTAAGAGGGAGCAAATCTTTGCCTGAGTCCTGAATGAAATATTTACTCATCTCACATCTGCAAGGAGATATTCATCTTACAATGTGATGCAGGTCCTACTGCCCCCTCAAGCCCTCAACACTGCCCTCAAATTACTTTCATGTGGATGAAGACTTGTGCACAAAGACAAGACAGTGCGAAGATGCCCCACACAGTACTACTGACTTAGATGATTTAACTGGCAACAAGCCTAATTCCATGATGTATACAGGGCTTATAAACTCATTACTATGTCAGAAATTAAAAATGCAGCCCAAAATAGTACAAACAATTGCTCCAATTTCTTAATTTAGTAGATGAGGTGCTGAGCTTGTTTGTACTTCCTGGCTAGAAGCAGCAGACAGACTCGACCAAAGCCATAGTGAAGAAGCCAAGAACAGAAGTAGGCTGTATCCTTATGTACTTTTACATCATAGTGGCCCTTATCAGTTTCCTAACCTTCAAGATTACAAAAACTCTGTAGAGCTCTTCTGAGAACACACCAAAATATTGAGAAATAAAATGCCTGACCCAAAATGCCATGGTGAGGCCAGCAGACATGGTATACAGGCCTGTAATCCCAGCTCTCAGAAGACTGAGAGGCAGGAGGGTTGCCGTGAGTTTGAGTTGAGGCCAGCCTGGGCTACATAGTGAGTAAAGGCCAGCCTAAACTACATGATGAGACCTTGTCTCAAAAAATAAATGAGAATAAAGAAAGAAAGAGAAATTCCATGATAAGAAAGGTTCCAGGTTCTTAGTTTAACGATAACATGTTGCAGGGGAGTGGGGAGTAGGTGTGAACGTAGCCTCTTATATAATCTCTGGTCCTGACAAGAAGGTATCTGAGGAGGTCTTACCCAAGAACTGCTAAACATATTGCAAAAACCAGTGCTAGCATAACAGAAAAATGTGATCATCTATCTACTACTCAGAGTTTGACGTAGAATAATCAATCTACCAATCATACTTGGGGGAATATATGCCAAAGATACGAACTCAGAAGTTCATGTTTTTGTTTTTCGCTTTTCCTTTTGGTACCAGGAATCAAACTCACAACTCCATGCTTACCAGGCAGGTGCTGTGCCACTGAGTTATATTCCCAGCCCAAAAGTTCATGTTATAGGATTATATCTAGAGGCCCACCAAAAGCCTCATGCACCCATTGTTGGGGCTTTTGGAAGGTGACAGGGTGTATGAGAGTGAAGTAGTCCACTGATGGGTTTACAGCTGGGTGAAACGTTGGGAGGTGAAGCTGGTGGAAAGAGATGAGCCACTGTGGGCATGGTCTGGAAGGATGCCTTAACAGCACATTGCTTCTTTTTCTTGCCTGCTTTGCCATGAACTCTTTCTCTTCCTCTGCCATGCCCATCTGCCATGTGAGACTGTCTCACATGGCCTTGAAGCCAGAATACTGTGGCCAGAAATCTCTACCACCTACGAGTTAAAATAAACCTTTCTTTTGTTAACTTATGGATGTCAGATATTTTGTACCAGCAATGAAAAAGTAACTAAGACACGAACTGAAAGGAAAAATAAAACCCACTGCACCATTCACTACACTTGTACTATATACCACTAAAAATTTAATACATTAAATTAGTAATACTAAAAAACTAATACTTAATAATAAAGTTAGTAATACTAAAAAACTAAATACAGTAATACGTTTGATGGTAACATTAAAAATGACCTAAAGAAATAGTGAAAGGATTAAGTGCAGAAAAAAAGACTCAGTGATGTATATCTATTGGTCATGGCCAAGTAAAATAAAGTTTATTTTTTGGAGGCAGAGTAACACTATGTAGTGCAGGCTGGCCTTGAACTCACTTATCTAGCCCAGGCTAGCCTCAAACTCACAGAGATTCTCCTGCCGCAGCCTCTGAAGTGCTGAGATTACAGGCATGTACCACCACATCTAGTTCTTTTTTCTGCTGTTTTTTTATTATCTTTTTGAGACAGGGCCTCACTATGCAGTTCAGGGTGGCCTTGAGCTCACTTTGTAGCCCACATTGGTCCTGAACTTGCAATGATCCTCCTGCCTCAGCTTCCAGAGTGCTGGAATTACAACTATGCACCACTACACCTGGCTTTTTTTTTTTTTGAGACAGTCTCACTATAGTTCAGGTTGGCCTTGAACTCACAGCACTCTTCCTGCCTCAGCCTCCCAAGTACTGGGATTACAGGCATGCACTACTACATCTAGCTTATTATCAATATTTAGATGTTCTCATACTATACAGCTTTTTGAATAGACTAGGATGATCAAAGTGAATGCAAACTAGCCAAATATTTTCAACTACAGGTACATAAAACGTTCTACTAACAGCCTGTTATCTTTTTCTGACTTTTTATCAGAGCCCTCAATAGCATTTAAGAGTTAACCAAGACCAGATCTAAATTGGCATGATAATCTTCGGGAAATCTTCTTCTGCTTCCTCATGCTCTGACCACCCCACACCCCCCAGCAACCTCTCCTGCTAGACACATGCCCATTCTTACTTGGATCTGGAGAGGTGGAAACACTGTCCTCTGGAGTATCCTTATTCTGGGTCCTAGGATTCATACCTATGGAAAGACAAAAACAGCTTATCTAAATGAAGTTCCTTCCACAAAAGAATTTTGACACTTATGGCTAAAAAAGTGCACTATTAAAGCTACAAACAAAAATGTGAACCAACTACTAATTCTGGGCTGAATATTTCAAATAGCACAAAGAATTAATCAAAGGAAAAATGAGCAATCTAAAATTTGGGAATGAGCCAGAACTTTACACTGTGTTTTATCAATACCATTGTTTTCCCGATGAGACCTCGGCAAAGCAATTGTTACTTATTTTTATGAAAATGGACATACTGCAAAGTCAGTTCAACTAATTAGGGCAACCTTTTAACAAATATAAAATGACCTATTTAAACTTAATCCATTCATCATTTACCCTTATCTTCTAGAATTCTTCATCACCAAATCATGACTTAGGATATGCCATAAGCTATCAAAACTCACTACTTTCACAGACTAACAATTATTCTATCTATAGCTAAGTTGAAAACAAAGCAGACATTCTCCAAAGTTCAATTTATTGACTATAAAAAGAATCAGTTTTAAAATACATACAACGGTACCTTAACTGTCACTTACAAACATGTTATACCAGAAACTTGTATCATAAAAAAGAACTAGAAAGATCCTCAGCAAATGTCAACAGTGCTATCTCCAAGAAGAAAGCTGGAAGAGGGGACAGGAGGTTAAAGGGAATTTCTGCGTTTTACTTCTGCTTTTTCCATCATTAGAATCTTTTACAATAAAAGTTAAGAATCTATAAATTCCTTGTGAAATCTCTGAAAAACAAGTTTGGAGAAAATATTCATAAATCACATGGGACAGACGATTTGTATCCAGAATATACAGAAAACTCTCAAAACTCAAGGGCAGGAAAACAAACAACCTAATGAGTAAAGTAGTAAAAGATTTGAACAGAGACTTCAACAAACAACACATACAGAAGGTGAATGAGCACATAAAAAGATGCTCAATATCATTAGTCATTAGGGAACTAGCAAAAACACAGCAAGATACCTATTTAATTAAACTAACATATCATTTGATGACAAGGATGAGGAATACCTAAAATCTTCACATGTTGCTGGTAGTGATGTTAAATGGCATACCACTTTGGAAAACAGTTTTAACATATATTTACCACTTAATCTAGCAACCTCACTCCTAGGATTTTATATGAGAGAAATAAAAACATGTTTAAACAAAAAGCATGTTTATATAAAATTACATCAATGATTATAGCAGCTTCACTCATAGTTGACAAAATCTGGGAACATTCCGTACCAAAAAAAAAATCTGGGAACATTCCAAAGGCCTTTCAACTAGTGAAAGGATAAACAAATGGCAATACATCCCATACAGTGGATTACTACAAGAATGAAGATGATGAACTACTGATGGATGGAACAACCTGAATAAATATCAAATGCATTATGCTCAGTGAAAGGAGCCACAAGTAAAGGGCTACATGATAGACCACTGATGGCAAGTCTTTTAGAGATGAGTGCCCAAACTGCATTCTAAAATCCGTATAAAGTGCCAACACTGCAATTAAACCTTAATACTGGGGTTTTAATTTAGGAAAAAAACCCAACTCTTACATTAACATCTTTTCTCTTAAAAACAAATAATACACATGCCATTGCTTTGCTACCACTGCAATACACAATTCCACATAGGTGACATGATAAGAAAAGTAAAATTACAGCCACAGAGAATAGATTAGCGGTTGCTAGGAGATAGGGGAAGAGCTGGATACAGAGAAAGCAGGAGGGAATTCTGGGGTATGATGGAAATGCTCTGTATCTCAATGCATTTTTTTATTAGGAAAATGATTATGAGTTTGTCAAACTCATTGAATTGTATACTAAAAAAAGTAAAATTTACTGTAAGTAAATTTAACCATAACTTTCAAATTTTATTTTTATTTATTAATTTGGAAGTACTGGGGATTGAATCCAAGAAATGCTAAGCTATATGGCCACTGTTTTTTGAGACAGGGACTCACAAAGTTGTATAGGTTGGCCTGAAACTTGCATTCCTCCTGCCTCAGCCTCCCAAGTCAACAGGAATACAGGCATGTACCACCAAGCCTATATAAATTTCTTTATTTAAAAAGAAGGTATCACTTGTCCAAAATAATTTTAGAATTTTTTTAGGACTATTTTTTTGGAACTACCTGCAACAGACTCTAAAAAAAAATAACTACATCTCTAACTCTAAAGTCCAAACTCTAAAATGCTCTAAAATCTAGAACTTTCTGAGCTCTAAGATGACATTTAAAAATTTTTGCATTCTGGATTTCGTATTTTCAGATAAAGGTGACTTAACCAGTAAAGTTTACACAAATATTCCAAAATCTAAGCAACTCTGAAATTTGAAATACTTTTGGTTCCAATCATTTCCAATCATAAGGGATAGTCAACCTATACCATACTAGAAAATACAATTTATTAAGTGTGACAAATACAGTATTTCATTTTTATTCAAACCCATAATATAAGGTCAATATATAATAGGTATTAACCTTTTCCTACAGATAAAGAAAATGAAGCTTTGAAAGATTAAGTAACTTACAGAAGACCACACAATTAGTAGGTAGAACCTGTATTAGGTTCTTTCCACTCAATTTTACAGATGCTCTATTTCTTGATTAATCTTTCTGGGGCACCAATTTTTAGCTGTAAAATGTTATCTGTACTTTGACAACAGCCAAAAGTAATTTGAAGCTAAATTTTCTAAAAAAAAAAACTATGCTGGATGACAGCATTCATTTTCATGCAAACAAAAAGAAGTAATGAAATCCAGCATGGTGACCCATGCCTGTAATTCCAGTACTCCAGCACTCAGGAAGCTGAGCCAGGAGGATCACTACCAGTTCAAGGCCAACTGGACTATACAGCCTGAACTACACAGTGAGACCCTGTCTCAAAAACACTAGAAACAAAACAAAAAAACACAATACAGTTGGGATCTTTTTGTTCGACCTGAGAACTTGCGAACTGCTATATAGGCAATTATAAAATTAGCATTCCAAAGACATACTAAGTAATTACTCAGAATTATTAAATACATCACCCCAAGAACACTTAGGGAAAAAAAACCTCATCCTAACTAGACTTGTTTTACAAGTCAAGTGAAATTCTTATACTAATAAACAGTTCATCTGGGGTGGAGGTGTAGCTCACCTCCACCAAGTGGTGGGCACTTGTCTTAGTATGCATTAAGTCCTGGGTTTCAGCCCCAGTATTATAACTAAGTAAAAAGCAGTTTAGCTTATCTGGCAGCTTTTGATCCTTAGGTCAAAAGCTGACCTATATCTTTTCTAATGGACAATATATTGTCTCTAGTGGACATCTACATTTTATGGAAAAAGCAATTTAAAGAAATAACTACTTTAAGGGCCTCTAGGAAGCTACGTAAGACCATTTCTTTGCAGTTTAAGCCTAATATGCGGCTTCTCAAACTGATTCTACCTTTAAGTCTTTATTTACTTTGTATACAAAGAACCTTAAATGTTGAAGATATGGTCAGATGGCTCTGCCCAACTCAACATTAAGAGCCTCACTGTCAAATTTCAAGGCAAATGCACAAGAAATGGAAACCAATGCTGAGAAGGCATGACAATTCTCTTTTGACATCTGTACAGAGTTGAGAGATGTGAGCACGTTCTGATTTTAAGGTCCTAAAGGGTACTTGTAGTGGGTCCAAGACCCCCATCTAGAAATTAGTACTTGCAGAAACTCATTTCTCTTCTTTGGATATAGAGACGGACCTTACAAAGAAACCTGACCTGGCCTGGATGAATGACTGAGGCTCTTTCTTCCAGCCTCTGCAGGCTATGCTCTACTTTCTACCTTAGCTAGCAGGCCAAACTTGCCTCATGCACCAAACAAATACTCAACACAAAACACCAAGACTGTGAGTCTCAACACAAGTAGGAAGAAAACATGACATCCATTTACTTCCTTTTTCAGAATTATCTACTTCTAATGAGTGGAATGACACTAACAAGTCTCCTAAACTGGTATCTAGTTAAAGAAACAGAAAGAAAAAAGCTAGATGTGTATCTCGGTGACAGATACATGCACAGCATTGTGTGAGGCCCTGGCTTCAAATTTCAGCACCAAAAAATAAAGTGACAGATAATAAATCTTCTCAATCCCAATAACTGCCTGGTTCCTGCAGGGTAGTATAGTATAAAATAAGTGAAGGATAGAGCTATAAGCCCACCTTCACCCAAACAATCCTCAAAATGAAATTCTAGAGAGCCAAGAGGGAAACTCACAGAGATACTGCTCCTGTGAACCATGACTCACATATCATATAAATCATGCCCAAACAAAAGAGAAAATCTGAGTCATGGTCGAATACCTGCAAATGGTACAAACTACCAAAGCTGGGGGAGGTAAAGGCAGTATTACAAATGAGGTTTTCTTGTATCTTTCCTGGTTTTCTTCTTCATTTTTTAAATAAGTAAAATGTCAATTAGTTGTGTATTTAGACTTTACCTCACTCCAAAAGTAGTATTCTTTCCCAAAAGAAACCAACCTACTTTTGATCCTATAACAACTTTGTAGGATTAGAAGGTAAGTAAGAATCTTTGTGCCCATTACATACATAAAAACCTGAAGATCTCTGTGAGTGTTGTTCAGTGGTAGAATCCTTCCCTAGCACATGTGAAGCCTGTGGAATCCATGCCTAGCTCTGCAGGCAGGCAGGTGGATGGGAGGGCAGGCAGGAAAAGAAAGAAAGAAAAAAAAAGAAGGAAGAAAGACAGTGAGGGAGGGCAGAAATCTGCAGTTTAGCAAGGCAAAACCCTATAACTCTGACCCAGGATGTTTTCAAGGCAGCATAGTCTTTCATCTAACATATCTGAGCTTTGCAGAGGTCACATGCTCAAGTCCTAGGATATCACCGGAACCATTCACAGTCCAACTCCCCATGAAGGCTTTCCTTTCGTGTTGTTACACAACACAGAAACTGCCTCCAATAGAATTCCAAGGGAATCTCAAAGGAACAATGACCCAGTGCCCCCTGGTCAGGAAAGCTGGTGTCTTCATGGTTTATGTCTTTCTTAAGTCTTAGCATAGTACCTAGAGATCAATAAACATTTCTGAAAGGGGTAACAGTTTAGTGAATTTGAAGAAAGCAAACCATATTTCACAAAGATTGAAGATAATCTGAAAAGAAAGCCACTTCAAAACTAAGCAAGAGCTGGACATGGAATCCATGGTGGTACATGCCTGTAATCCAGCACTCAGGAGGCTGAGGCAAGAAGGATCACAAGTTTAAGGCCAACTAGGGAAACTTAATAAGATTCTGTCTCAAAATAAAAACCAAAAAGGGATAGAAACGTAGCTCAGTGGTAAAGCACTTTCCTAGCATGCTCAAGGCACAGGGTTCAATCCCTAGCACCCCCTCTCATACATATGCAAATAAACAGAATAGAAAAAAACTGTCCAGGCCTTGGAAGAAATACAATTCATTTTTCAGTAATATTATGAGGGAGAAAAAAGCAAAAGAAAAAAAACTCAATCATTCTTCAATAAGAGAAAACTTACCTAAGGCTTTCTAGCCATGAACAAAACAAAAATCCAACCAGGTATGGTGATGAACATCTGTAACCCCAACACTTGGGAGACTGCGGCAGAAACACTGCTATGAATTCGAGGCCAGGCTGAGCTACACAGCAAGACCCTGTCTAACACACACCCCTTGCCCCTTGCCCTCATGGAAATTAGAATAAAAAATACAAAATTTAAAAATCCAGAATATCAGAGCTGTAACAGACAGGTGCAGTGTGTGTGTGTTCTTTGGATCTTCATGATCAGGGCAATCATTGGCCACAGGTTTTTTCATATCAGCCTCACAATTCAGAAGTCTTACTCCTTGTTGCTCAACAAATGTCTTCACTTTCAGACTATGCCTTGTGCATGAGTTGTCTGAGTGCCTGGCTCTTTGGTGACGTTGTCTGGCTGACTGACTCCAAATCTATGAAAGTGGTGAAACTTTTCAGTAAGCAGCCTATGGCTAAGAAGAAGGAGACCTACGACCGCTATCCAAATCACAACACGTATTTCGCACTCATGGGCACACTCCATTTTCTTGGCCTCTACAGAGATGAACATCAGGATTTTAAGCATGAACAAAGGCGTCTAACGAAGCTTCATGAAAAGGGGAAACCAAGGAACGCAGAAGGAAAAAGAGCAATGAAAAAGAAAGTGTTAGCCATCAAGACAGAAAATTTATTCCTCAGTGACTAAGACAAGTACATTTACTGTCTTTCCACATATTAGAGGACTCTCCTCCTCTTCAGTGAAGGTTATTTGGAACAAAATCATCCTATGCAGAAATCTAATCCAGTTCACCTGTGCTTGGTTTCTTAAATACATTCCAATTCTACAAAATTTTAAAAAAATCCAGAATATCATGGTGCTATGGAGAAACATTAGGTAGGGAGGATACACAGAGAGTGTACTGGGATAGAGTGGGATAATTCAGGAAACACCTGAAGGAAGCAAGACAGCAAGCTGTGGGTATGATGGCCACTTTCTGTATTGGCTAATTCAGGACACCTTCAAGACCAAAGAGAGACACTCAACCAGGGAAAACATGTCTTTAGGGGTTCTGTCAACTACCATAATGCCCTGGCTTTTATTCCAAGTAAGTTGGGGCCCTTGGAGGGTTGTGTACAGGTAAGTTTCATGATTTGAATTCTATTTTAGAATGCTCACTCTGAATCACTGTATTGAAAATAAATGATATAAAAGGAGGAAGTTGAGACCAGTTAACAACTAACTGCATCTAAGCAAAAGATGGTGGTACCCTGGACCAGGCTAGTAAGACAGGAGATTAGGATGTGACAAAACTGAATGGGGAAGTAGATGTGATAGGTTAAATTATAAAATCCCAGGATGTATGCACGGTCCCAAAGCCCTGCATGTAGACTTCTTGGAAGAACTCAAGCAGGTTGTGGGTAGGATGGTCTAGGCCTGTCATCAGCCTGAGGAGTGGGTAATACAATAAGGACAGCACACACTGAGCTCTCTACTGCTGTGTTCTCACTTCCATGGAGAGAACCCCGTGTCCTCACGCTGTGGAGTATACTTCTTTTCCCATGTTTACTTGACCCAAACTAGCACTACAGAGATGGTTTCTTTTCCTGTCTTTAATAAAACTTCGCTACTATTTGTGCCTATCTTCACCAATTTTTGGTGAGGACAGAAAGAACCTTAAAACTGCCTCCAGAAGGAGACTCTAACACCCTAAAACTCAGTAACCACTAGGATGGGTGAAGGTAAGATTCTGGAAATACTGTAAGATAAACCTGATGCTATTTGGTTATTGCATATGGTAATAAAAATTAGAATTATTTTATCTCATTTCTTTCTGTGGCTCATTAACATAATGAACCAGGTAGTACAGGGTCAAAGATGGGAGTTCAATTCCCATGTAGCTACAGACCACCTCCAGAGGACCTCCAGGTTCTTTGAAGACACATGCTGCAAGTCATAAGGGGACTGGTCAAATGCAAAGGTGACTCTAGAACATATGTATATATAAAACTAAACACT
The DNA here is from genome assembly GCA_004027295.1 of Dolichotis patagonum. Classification (NCBI taxonomy): domain Eukaryota; kingdom Metazoa; phylum Chordata; class Mammalia; order Rodentia; family Caviidae; genus Dolichotis; species Dolichotis patagonum. Next base: position 8,666 of record PVJX010007130.1, on the reverse strand, counting down.
TGAATGCCAATTAAACAGTAATTTTATAGGTTATTGAAATACTTCTCATGGATGGCCTTAGAAGTATAAATTTATTAGTTAATAAATATGCTAAACATTATGTGGAGAAGGTAAGATTTTTCAGTCTAATGGAGTGTGATGGTTAATTTTCACTGTCAGCTTCAATGGACTGAAAAAATGTTTTGGAACTAGGAAAACATACTTCTGAGTGTATCCATGGTTGTTTTCAGAGATGAGTGGATCTAACTTCATCAGTAGATTAATCCACTGATGAGAACATAATTTTATGACATTACTGGGAGGTGAGACTGAGGAGGCAGGGCCTAACTGAGGAGAGTGGATCACTGTGTCACAGCTGCCATGAGGTAAAGCAGTTTTGCTCTACTAGGGCCCTTTGTCATAATGTTTTGCTTCACCTCAGACTACAGCAACAGATTCAGTGACTAATAGATTGAAACCACTGAAACCATGAGCCAAAATAAAACTTTCCTACTTTAAGTTGTTTTTGTCAGGTATTTTGTCTCAGAAATAGGGAACTAATGAATACATAAGGAGACAGACATGGAAACAAACAGGGGGATCATGATGTGCCAATTTATACAATGGGGTTATGCATATAGGGCTGTGTGTAAACACACCCAACATCTCCTGGGAGGCAATGAGGAGAAGAGAGGATCACCAAAGCAGACTTCAAAGAGAAGGTATTTTTGGAGCTCAGCCATAAAGACTAAGTAGATACTTTCTAGACAGAATCAAGGGTTGAAGACAGGCGTAAAGCACTCCTACACAGAGGTACTAGACGGCAAAAGAATACAAGGATGTAGCTCTTTTGTGAGTCATAGCAATGGTTAGAAGATAAAACATATTCATATAATGATCACAATAGCTCCTACTTGGGTTGTCTTGCTTTGTTGGGGTTTTGTTTTGTTTTGTTTTGTTTTGTTTTGTTTTGTTTTGTTTTGAGACAGGTCTTGCTATGTAGTTTGAGCTGCCTCGAACTCACTATGTATCCAGGCTGGCCTTAAACTCTCAACAGTCCTGGGATTACATGCACGCACCACTATCTCCAATTTGTTGAGGCATCATGAGTCCCTGATACTACCCAAAGCACTTATACGGGTTGTCACACTACAATATTCACAAGCATCCTTCTCACCTGGGGCCAGGGACTTATCCTTCAGTTAAGTACCTGGCCCCAGGGCCTCAGCACCCATTAGAAGTTGAGTTTGACCTCATGTCCTAAGATTCTAAAGGCTATTTTTTTCCATATGTAATACCATTTGGAAATGGAGGCAAATGAAGATACAAAGGGAGTAAGGAGGCACTTGATAGGCAGCACTGTAACACTTGAAGAACCACTGAAGTACACAAGGATGGTGACACATGCCTGTAACCCCAGCACTCAGGAGGCTGAGAGAGCTGAGTGGCCATGAGTTTGACGTCAGCCTGCACTACATGGCAAAACCTTGTCTCAAAATAAACCAAAACAACAACAACAACAACAACAAAAAAGAGGCACGGATATAGCTCAACACAAAGGCACTGAGTTTAATTCCCAGTACTCAAAAAAATAATAATAATAAAATAAAAAACAAAAACAAAAAAATGGAAGGGTTTATACATAGAAAGCAGAAGCTGATCAAACTTACACTTGGAAATATCTCATCAATCAACATATGGTAGATAAATCAGAAGACACAATAACAGAGCAAGAACATCTTTTGAAGGCTTCTGCTGAAATTATATTGACAGAACAAAAGCAGTGAAAATGGAGATAAGGAGACATCAGAAGAAAGTAAGAACAGAGGAAGGAGGGTGGGTGCAGTATGGTGAGTCATGAGTTCCGCTATCACACTTTAAAGATGAAATATTTAGGAATCAACCAACTGAAAAGGTCCATCAGGAAGGCAGATATATGGCTCAGGAGTACAAAAGGGATAAGACTGAGGCAGAGATCCAGGTTGTGACAAACACTTTTCAAATGTGTATGTGCCAGGAAACCCTTAGCTAAGAGGACTCCACAACAGTTGCATCTATAACCATCCAAATGAGGACTGAAAGCTCACTTTTCCCCCGAGTAGATTTTTAAAATTCCAAAAGATACATCTGGGGAATCATCTGGCCCTCCTGAGCTACTCTAGGCCACTAGACTGGGTAGATCCTGGTTCTGGTACCAGCTGAATCTATAATTCTCCCTGCTTATGGTCAACAGTGAAACTAGCTCAAGGTATAGTCCAGGAAGCCTAGAGTGGCCCTCTTCATGCAATTCTAATCCAAACAGCCTAGCAAGTTCAATTCCTGAGTTAGTTTATTTCCTTTTTTTTTTTTAAAGGCTCCTTAGTTTTACAACAAAAAACATTGCATTTACATCATTCTGAGAGTATTTTATATGTTTTTTGTTTTTGGGGTTTTTTTTATTTTGTTTTGTTTGTTTGTTTGTGTTTCCTTCTGAAGGTATTTGAGAAGGTCTGTAACATTCCAGCACCCTGAATACAGGGACATAAAATGTCTTCTCACCCCAGACTTTTATTCATTTGTTATCTCATTTAAAAGAACGAATGGGGGCTGGGGATTTAGCTCAGTGGCTTAAGTGCCCGCCTGGCAAGCACAAGGTCGTGAGTTCGATCCCCAGTACCAAAAAAAAAAAAAAAAAAAAAAAGAATGAACAAGATAACAATCATTTGGGATTCTCTTCCTGCCTCCCCAATTCCTAGTCCTTACTCACATGCCTCCAGGATTATTACTGGAAGTCTCGGGCAATGAATTAAGGAAAATATTATTAACCAATTTATACAACTTTACTTTCACTACACCTTCCTTAATCCAAGTTTTAGAAATGTAAGTTGCCTTAGAGAACATTAAGAAATGAAGTAGCAGCCTCATTTTTTTCTTTTTCTATGTTAACGTTTCCATACTTTGTACAATAACAAGGACTGATCAAAAACATGCTGTTTAAATTTTTAGACTGATGACAGTAAAAGACGTATTGCCATCATTCCTTCTCAAACTATACCCCCTTGCTTTAAACACATTTACCCAACCACTCTCACCACTTTCTGAAGCAGTTCTAGAAGTCCTCTTTCATTCATTTGTAAGGTATGATAAAAAAAAAAAATACAGTGAACAGCACCTCTGAGTGTCACCTAATGGAAAGGTATGGTTGCAAAAACATTACAATGTCCCCTCATCTACCTTATTCACTGGATCTGACACCATGCAGCTTTTGTTCCTTCCCCAAAGTCAAAATGGTCATGAAAGGTAAATATTTTGAATTGATTCAGGACATCAAGGCAGCCAGAACGATGCAACTAACGACATGAAAGACTTCCACCACTGCTTCAGAAAATGGCAAGAATGATGGAATAAGTGTCACTGAAGTAAGGGGGGGAGGATTTCAAGGGGAAATGAATGTCAATATGTCTTTTCCTGTGATATTTTTTTTTAAGTCTGAATATTCACTATATTTTTTGATCACACCACATACCTATTCTCTGAGACTCTACATAAACTGCCTCCACCTATTCAAACTCTTGTTCGTTTATACCCTGAAGAGTTTACAACACGGTAGTCAAATGAAGACAGCAATCTGAGTCAAGATACCTAGCTACTGCTGTGAGAGATTAGTTTAGTATCACTACATCTCTGGGCATTAAGTTGCTTGATTATCAAATATATCCAGTAACTTGGGCCATACTGGGATGATCAGATAACAGATACAAAAGTGCTCCCAGAAAGAATGAAACCAAGTTCATTTTAAACTCTACCCATCCACCACCTGTACTTACAATCTTTGCCTTCTAATTCTATCCAAATTCAATTTTCAAGCCTGAGATACATGCTCACGTCTTATTCCTCTCTCTGTCTCTAACTTCTCTTTTCTGATCTTTTAACTGGAACCACATTATTCCCTTTTGGGTCTCCTAATTGTTTGGGGGAGGGTGGGTTTACTCCCTGCACCAACAACTGAAAGCACCTCTCTACTGGAACAGAGATGACTCCAGTTCTGCCTCTGTTGGCCAAAATACCTAGCAGCCCTTACAGTCACGACTCCCTGACAAAACAATGATAAATGTGAACTGACCAATGTGTTCTTAGCTAAAAATGTAATGTGCAGCCCATCTATAATTCCATGCATTATACAGCACTGCTCCTAAATAGCTCACCCAAAATCGTGGCCGAAATGGTTCTGAAAAAGACATGACCCTGCTTTTCTGGCTTTCTAGATGTGAGCCTTCTCTGAGTGTCCCACTTCCATTACCTCTCAGATGAATTACCTGCACCACTGTTGCTAAGCAGGCTGGCAGAAAGCTCTTCTGTTCCACTGAAGTTCAAGAAGGACATGCCGTCACCCGGCTGGCGAGAACTGCTATGCCTGCAGAGAACAGAGGCCAGCCACCTGGCTTAATGCAGATCATCATCTCTTTTTCCTGCTTAGCTTGTACTGGTTTGAGGAGGGAAAAGGAGTCTCAAGAAAAACAGACCTGAATATTCAGCCACACAGGCTGTAACCCTTGGGATCTGTATCTCAAGTCTTCAGACAGTACTGCTTCGTTTGTGTGTCAACTCTGGCCTCCTACCTTGGTGCCTGAATGCTCTCTCAGTGACACGCTGGACCACCTGCCCTTCCTGACTGGTATCTTCCCTTTACTAAGACGGATGGAAGTGAAGTATCTGAATAGATCTACCAGAGTTAATCTGGTAAAGAGGGCTCTGCCTTGCCCGTCCCATAGGATGACAAGGTTACTTTGACAAGAGGGATCAAAGTTCACTCTTTGTGAAGTATTTCCTAACGCAATGTAAGAATGGTGAGGCTGGAATAAGCCAGGTTTGTGTCTGTCAAGTCTTAACTCACTTTCTTACTTTCTTCCTTTACTGACCCTCCTCCTATATATATATTATACTCCTATATATATTAATATTTAATATTTAATATATAATATATAATATATAATATATAATATATAATATATTATATATTAATATAATATATTATATTATATTATATTATAATATAATATAATATAATATATAATATATATTATATATTATATATTATATATTATATATTATATATTATATATTATATATTATATATTATATATTATATATTATATATTATATATTATATATTAAATATTAATATACATATGTATTTTTGGGGGGTGGGGTTTTTTTAATTTTGTTTTTTGGTCTTTCTGACACAGGCTCTCACTCTGTGGTTCAGGCTGACCTTGGGCTCACTTTGTAGCCCAGGTTGGTCTCAAACTTGCAATGATCCTCCTGCCTCAGCCTCTTGAGTGCTGGGATTACAGAAGTACACCACCACACCCAGCAACCCTTTTTATATTTTGAGGCATGGTCTCACTCTGTCACTTAAATTGCCCAACTGGCCTCAAACTCGCAGTCTTCCTGCCTCAGCCTTCCAGAGTATGGGATTGCAGGTGTGCATCACCATACCTGGTTTTGTGCTGATCTTCTTTAGATACCATGTAACATATTCAGAGGTTTGGGTCAAAAACAATTGTTTCCATAAGCACAGGCTTTGACTACCATTGCATTTAGTATTAACTAGTTCTAAAGGCAATAGCATGCTGAACATGGTGACACACACCTATAAATCCCGGCACTCAGGTGGCTAAGGCAGGAGAATTGCTGGTAGTTCAAGGCCAGCCTGGACTACACAGTGAGACCCTGTCTCAAAAAACAAAACAAAAGTTATGGGGAAGCTACCCAAATCAGTACCATGGGTCACCTGTCTTAGTAACACGAACTCAATGTCTTTTCTCTCTCACTTTCATCCCTGGCTGAGGTTTGGAAAAAAACCTGTGCTTTTGAAGTTTACAAAGTGTAACCTTAAGACAAACCCAGTGGGCTAGGGATATACTTCTGTGCAAAAGTGTTTGCCTAGTATGTATAAGGCTCTTGGTTTGCTCCCAGCCACTGCAAAAAAAACAAAAAACAAAACACACATAAACTTAAAGCAGGGCCTAAGCACTACCATTGGCACAACTGTCAGGCTATTATGCTTTGCAGTTTGCCCAGGGAAGGGAATGACACTGGCTGACAAAGCCTTACTGTCTGTTCGAGTCTTATAAACATGACATTTTGTCATCAATCTGTTCTAAACATTATCTTGGTTGCCAGAGACCGTTACCTTCCAGAGCCCTGGGTACATCCTCACCTTCCAGCTGCTTCATGATACGCTAACTCCAACAGTTCTGCAGAGGAATGAGTTGGGTCCCTCTGCCCGCTGCCCTGAAGCTCCGCCATATTTTGTCGAGTCTGATGATGGATCTGGATTGCCTCTCCGGATGGTCCTACCCAGACAAAGAACCACTGAGCAGCATTCTCACCTGACAGCAAGTGCTGTACACATAACTATATAATTTTCCTTCTTTTCTGCTACTAGGAAACAGGTGTTGGAAAGATTCAACAAACAGCACACCACCAAACAACATATATACAAGGGACACTGTGGCTCCCAGAGAAGAGGAGTCCTTCTCCAAACAGGACCTATCCAACAGGAGACATCGTGTTTATCATCCTGTCTTTTTTTTTTTTTTTTTTTTGGTACCAGGGATTGAACTCACGACCTCGAGTTTGCCAAGCAGGCACTTACACTGCTGAGCTAAACCCCCAGCCCCATCCTATCTAGTCTTTTAAGAGTATTTTAGGAGGCTCTCCCTCATGCATGGCAAGAGATATCACATAGAAATATAAAAGTATAGAAAGACTAATACAAACTAAATGAGAAAGAAACTCTAAGAAAATAGATGATTCTGTTACTACTTCAGAAAATAGCCGGTGTGACTCTAAGAAGTAGGAGATGCTGAAGTACAAAAAAAGAGTAGGAAAGATCAGAATTAGTCAAGTCTACTGAAGCAAGTCTCCTGGAAAGAAATTTTAGAGGTAAGTGTTACATAAGGTTAATGGGTTAAAGGAGAGGGCATGTGGGTAAAATAAATTTTATTTGTGAAATTCCAAATGAGAAAGAGGCAAGAAGTATGCAAGCCAGGCACGCATCCTTGTAATCCCAGAAATTGGGAGACTGAGGCAGGAAGAACACCAATGTGTTTGAGGCCAGCCTAGATTACATAGGGAAACTCTGTTTCAAAAAACCACCAACAAATAAACCAAAAAACAAACACATATAGAAAACCACTCAAACAATATGACAGATAGTGAAGATCTCTGGTTGTCTCGCTTTGAAATTTATGCTTTATGTCCCGTTCTGTTCTGTTTTGTTGTGTTTAATTTTATTCCCTTTTAAAATAAAATTTTTAAAAAATATTAAAAAAAAAAGGGGGCTGGGGATTTAGCTCAGCGGCATAAGCGTCTCCCTGGCAAGCGCAAGGTCGTGAGTTCGATCCCCAGTACCAAAAAAAAAAAAAAAAGAAAACCACTCAATTAGTTTAGAAAGAAAGGAGCCTGTAAGATGGGAATGAGAGACCTGGAGACAAGATGGCGGACTGTAGGTAGCAGGAGAGAGACCCTCTCTGAGAGAGACAGCTCAAATGCCAGAATAAAACACCCTGGAGAAACCCAAACAGACAGAGATAGACTCTCACAACACAGAAAGAAACTAAAGCGCAAAAACCTGCTCCAATAAGAGGTCCTGGGGCTATTATTAGTGAAGATGAGATCAGCGAGCACGGCACCCACCTCCAGAGGCCTGAATTCCGCCCGACCTGAACAAGCGATCCGAGCCAAAGCGACTGGCTTGAGCCACCGGAGCCCGGAGCTGAACAGCCCAGCGTGCAGCTCGCCGGGACCGGCACTGCACACGACCCACCCAGAGGCACCGTGAATTCCCACCTCAGCCGCGCTGAAGTCGGAGGTCGGGCAGTCCAGCAGTTCTTGGGGACACGGTGAGTGATGAGAATAAGACCCTCCCACGGGAAAGGGGAAACCGACTGGATGACATGTTGGATTTGGGCAGGACAGCCCTAACTTAAGGAAGTGGATTCAGCTGGTTATTCCCCTCGCCGAGCGGATTGGTGGAATCTGCTTGGACTAGGCCACGCCCCTGGCGGGGACCCAGTTACTTCCCTGAGATGAGTGCACACTGATGCAGTGAAGGCCTGCAAAGGCTGACTGGCCCAGAAGGGAGGAGCTAGAGCACACTGCCCGTGGGTGAACTCTAATCTCTGATAACCTATTGAAGAGGGCTAAAGCTCGTAGCCTGCGCCCTCTAGAGGAACCTTAAACAACAAGAAAAGGGTCTGGGCATTACACTGTACACTTGTATGGAAGGAACCAAAAACATGATGAAAGGGAGAAATAAGAAAACACTCCCAGCCCCCAACCCTGAGAACATTGATCCAAGAGAGGTAAATACAAAAGAGACTGAGGGCAGCAAAAATGCAACATCAAACACAGCATTAGCGGACATAAAGAGATATATTCAAGACCTCGTAAGTGGGACCAAAACTGAAATATTAATTCAAATTAAACAAGAGATAAGTAAATTAATAAAAGAAGGGCTGGGTACCTCTCAAGAAGACACAGAAGAATAGAGGAACACAAATGGAGAGAAAAATTTATTGAAGAATTCAGAAAAAACCTAGAATTTATGAAGCAGATTCAAAGGGATTATCAGGAAACTAAAGACTCGATAGAAAGCTGGCAAAACTGCTTGAAAGAAACCAAAGAGAGACTATCAAAAA
>PVJX010007129.1:0-72936 GCA_004027295.1 Dolichotis patagonum | reverse complement strand
TTCCAGTGATTGCCATATTCTAACTATGTCCCATAGTTAATAAAACTGCATCCTCATCAATCCATTCTCCTTACCACTAATAACACTTATTTTGGCTAAGGATTCAAGAGTGTAATCATTAAAGAGATAGAACAACTATAGTCAAAAATCAATTCTCCCATTGAAGTGTTCAAAATCTATAGGTGCTCACATTCAATTTGAAAATTTTCTCTCTGACTTTTCCACCCTCACAATCTTCCCTTCCTTTATCATTAGATAACTGTGCTTAGTTTCCTCCCTTCCTGAATCATTGCATAATTTAAATTTTATGAGAGAATTTATTTTTTAAATGCACTTATATAAGCTATTTAATTTTGTGATGAATGCTATGTAAAAAAATAAATCCTTGTTTATGACTAGTCATCCCCAAATATCTGCTAAAAATTTATCTTACTATTTTAAAACAAAATATATGTGTATTTCTACTTTTTGTAAAACTCTATCTCTGTCTTGTTTAATTCAACAAAGGGCAACTAACATTCATGGGATGGGAAGGTACACAAGGCTGACAAGAGCAGGAGATGGCTACCAGTAGCAAGGCTGAAAACTGGAGCGGAGAGAGCCATTGCCTAGAAACCAAGAATATCTGTGGTTATAGGAAAAAAATGCTCTGTGCCATTTAAAACAGGAGTATAGACACTTCTCTCCCATTGGCCAAATCTAATTCTGATCAAAGATGCCCACAAAGTAAGACTCCTAAAACTCAAATAAGATAGAGAAACATGGGGATTGGGATTTGTGGGGTCAAAATAAAAAACCCCAACACCTGGAACATAGGCGCATGCAAGTAGCATAAAGGTAATAGGATAAATGAGGAAAAATTTACTTACTAAAGGTTGAGACTATGAATGTTGTCCTTGTAATCAGCTTCAGAATGTCAGCGGCCAGGCTTTGGTAATTCAGGCAAAAAATTGGATGGGCCATCTCTGAAAACAGAAAAGAAAAGAAAATTTAAAATTTAGAAAATAAAATCGAGGAAAATGATTTTAAAAGTAGAGAAATGAAACATTAAAAGTCGGGGATCCAGCCAGCGGTCCCTCCATTGGACATGAACAATAGTTGTAGAGTTTCAGAGTGACAAGGGAAGAAATTATCACAAAATAAGATTCAGGAAAACTTTCATAGATTTCCAGATTTAAATGAATTGTCATCTATGCAGTACAAGAGATTAAGACAGACCCTCATCAAAAGGCACATTACCATGAAAAGCAAGGACACTGAGACAAACTGAAGACACCATAAGCTTCCAGATGAGAAGAAAATCAGGTCATTTCTGATCCTGGAAAGGATCAGAAATGAAAGTATTTGTGATATGTTAACAGCATCACAAGACTTGAAAACAAGTGAGCAATGTCTCCAAACTTTAGAAAGAACAAAATATTAACCAATAATTCTACATTCAACTGAACTGCCAAATAGATTTACAGATACATGAGAAAAAAACCTCTAAATTTTACCTTAGAAGAAACTCTTTCTCATTTACTATAGTTTTAGAAGCAACTCTTTCTCATTTAGATATAGAAATATGTTATACCAACATGACGGGTATAAATTGGAATAGAGGAGAAAATAGAAAGCAGGAAACACAGAACTCAGAGAGTTTTATATGCATTAGGCATTGAGAATAACCAGTCCACTTTTGAAAGACTTAATCAAGCAGAACTTAATATCTGACGTGTTTGAATGTAGTAAGGAAAGATTCATAGAATTAGAAAATGGAGCTGAGTAATTGACAATAGACAACTAAGAATAACATAAGTCAATTATAGATTTTAGCAAATAAAAATATTGTACACAAAAAGAATCACAATACATGAGATAGTTCAGTTACAGGTAGGATTCACATTACTAAATTAATGTAAACACTAAAGAATGTACTAAGTCACATTTTGTTCTAAATATATTGGAAGGATAGAGTAACAGGAAATCTGATTACATGGGCATAGAAAAAAAGACAACTAAGTCTTGGCCTTGTTTTAGGGGATATTGTTGTGGTCAGGGGTTGTGAGGAGAATAATTACAATCAGGACACAGATATCATAATATTAATTTATGATGGTCACCCAGAGTTAAAAACAAAAAAAAGTGCAGGAAATTTGTCCACAACACTAAAGACACAAAATATTCAGCCAAGGGCCTGGATCCCACAGCAATGTCCTGCATGAGTCCAGCTGAAGACCTACAGCCCATAACAATGCTTCCCACAAGACCAACTGGAGGTCTAGAGCCCATGATAAGGGCTCATTCCAGTCTCTTTTATGGATGAGCTGGGAAGGCCCAAAGGTCAACTATAGAAGCTAGAAAGTCTATGCCAGCACGATGAAGAGCTGTGCCAGTAGATTGACAGTTCTACACTGGAGCCGAGAGGTCATGCATGGCTGCCCTGAAAAGTACCACAGCCATCCTCAAAAACATCAAGGTCCCAAGCTTCTCCAACAATGAGAACAGTTGAGTATGTGGCAGGAAGCCAGGGGGACAAGCTTCTCCTGGAGATTAAACAGCACACATCTTCCCCTCCGAAGCCAGGAAGCAATGCTCAATGTAAGGAGCAGAGCTCCTCCATAGTGAATGGCAGCCATTCTCACCAACATGGTCCCAAGCTCCTCCAAAGATGATGGCCCAATTCATATCAGGGAAGCCAGCCATGACAAGCTCCTCCAAACAGCAACTCTTGGGAGAACCCACAATGCCTAGCTCTTCTTCTCTGCGTCTCTGTTTATGCTAGCAAATTCCCTCAGGTGGGCCATCTACACTCAGCACCATACTGATTTAATTCAGCTGGTGTTAAGTTGCCCATCAGTTTTTAATCCATAACAGATATTATTCAAAAATCTTTAAACCTGGGAAGGCGATAAGGAGGGATAAAAGGAAACGGAGATAAATGCACAAAGATCTAGTTAAATGATTACTGAATTTTTCATTAATAATTTAGAAACAGTATGTGGAACTATATTTCTTCCTTCATGCAAAACGTTCATGAAAATATTAAATTAAATTTAAAATATAAAATAAATTTAAATTTTTAATGTCAAATGACGTAGCTATAAATATAATGTTATAGTCTGTTTCCATCATTTCTGAAATGTGATAGCTTAAAAATCATAGTTTATTATCCTCTTTTGTGGCTTTTAAAACTTTTATCTGCATAACTAAATTTTTGTCATCCCAATTTTTGCATAAAACGTGATTAAATAAAATGTTAGTCAAACTATGATTTTAATAAAACATAAATAAGAATCTAAATGCATCTTGGAGAATTTCTATAATTTCTACCATATTAATTAACTTTTGTGCCATGTTCAAATCACAAATTAAAATTCCTTTGAAATTTAGTGTTACCCCTGAGGAAATACTGATAGTTTGAAATAGTGGAAATTTCTTGCTCTATTATAGGAGGAAATAATAAATCTTATTTTTGAAAACCGACTTTCTTTTTCAAAACTTTGATAAACAGTTTCTAATAATGACACTTTCCCAGGGCAATTTGAAGACTTTACTTTAAAACTCCTAATTAAGTTCTGTTACGTCAACATGCCAACACTGCCACACATAAACAGTGTGGCTTCTTTCCCTCTAGTTTGCAAAATCTCTTTTAAAATCTGTAATAGGGAAAAAAATCTCTGTTATTCATTTAACCATTCTCCATACTAGGGGAAAAGAAGAAAATCTGACTTCATATTATGCTTAGAAAATGGATATAAAACGAGAAGTGTGCTAAGAAAATATGAAGATTTATCTTTAATTTGCTTAAGTAGTAATTTGAAAAGAATTTATGCTTGTGACAATTTAAGTCATACAAAGCATGAATAGAATGAAAACAGGAAAATGTCATCATAAATTTTAAATCAAAAGATTAAAACAATATGTCAGGCTCTTTGATTCTCTCTATATATATACAAAACACTCATTAATTCATTAATCTTGAAAATAGGACTATATCATAAATTCTGAAAATAGTACCATACTATAAACATTATGTTACAGAAAATGAAGCTGAGACATGAAAAAGAGAAGAACTTCAAACTGTTAGAAATCAGTAAATTAAACATCTTTGGGCAAAAATCTATGCCTTTATTCACTATTCTGAAACATTTCACTTAACTTTTTAAAAATCTTCTTCCCCTCCCCTCCCTCCATCTCTTGGTTGCATTCATATATTTGTACATAGTGATCCTGTTCCTTGTATGGATTTGGTACATGTACACAACACATCAAAATTCCTTTGCTTTGTGTTATTTTACTTCTTCTATTCTTTAATTTTTTGGCCCTTCCTTCATTTCCCCCTCCTCCCTGCGTTATTCTCCTCCCCATGTGAACATTTTATTCCCATTTCCCACCATCTAATATAACTGTTGGCTTTTATTTACACTTTTGGTTTGTCACCCCAGAGAAACAATGTGGTATTTAAACACGTGTCCATTTTATTGCATTTATGAGTATAGTCTCAAGGTGCATACATTTAACTAGAAATGTCTCGAGCCTATCCTTCTTTATGGAAGAATAGCATGCCACTGTATAAAAAGAACCCATATCTTCCTTTTCCATTTATAAGCAATGGGCATTTGGGCTCTTTCCAAGATTTAGCTATTAGAAACTGCTGCTATATACGCTGGTGCACATATATTGCTGTGATATGATACTTTTAATACTTTTTATGAAGCTACCAAGAAGAGGAATAAGTGGGCCTAATAATAGATTTTTGAGGAATCTCCACATTGATTTCCACAGTGGTTGCACCAGTCTACACTCCCACCAACAGTGGAGAAGCATTCCTTTTTCTCTACAACCCAGGCAGCATTTGTTATTGGTTTATTTCTTGATAATAGCCATTGTTTCTGGAGGTGGAATTCCAGAACTGTTTTAATACGCATCTGTTGAACAAGCAGTGATGCTGAACACGTTTTTCATGTATTTATTTGCCATTTCTGCTTCTTGATCTGAGAAATGTCTATTCATTTCAGATGTCCATTTTTTAATTGGGTCTATAAATTAGGGGAGTCTGAGTTTTTTTAGTTCTTTATATATTCGAAATATTTGTCCTTTGTCTGAGGAAGAGCTGACAATTTTTTTGCCCACTCTGTGAATTGTCTCTTCATCCTGTTGGTGGTTTCTCTTGTTGTGCAAAAGCTTTTCAACAAAGATGAGATTCCAGTTGTTCATTACTGTGATATTTCCTATGGAACTGGGGTTTTGTTCATAAAGTCTTGCCTACACCAATGACTTCAAGAATTCTACCCTTCCTATCTTTCAGCAGATTTAGTGTTTGTGTTTTAATATTTTGATCTTTGATGCAATTTTATTTTATTTTACTGCATGGTGAAAGATATGGATCTAGTTTTACTCTTTGATATGTGGTAAGCTAGTTTTTCAAGCACCATTTATTTAAAAAGCTAGTTTTCTTTCAGTGAATCTATTAGGATCCTTTGTCAAAGATAAGGTGGCTGAATTTGTTTGGAGTCATTTGTGCATCTTCTAATATATTCAACTGATCCAAGCATCTATTTTTGTGACTTTGATGCTGTCTTTATCATAGTAGCATTGTAGTATAATTTCCAGTCATGGTTATTATGCTCCCTGAATTGCTTTTGCCAGTCTATGTCTCTTTTGGTTCCAAATAAACTTTAGAGTTGTTTTCTCTAATTCTGTTAGATATGCTATTGGTGTTTTCATTGGGATTGTGTTGAATCTGTGTAACAATTTTGGAAGTATGGTCATTTTCATTATATTGTTTCTTTCTACCCAAGAACAAGGAATGTCTTTCATTTTCTGGTACCCTCTTTGATCTTTTTCAAAAAACTATAGTTTTAAATATAAAGGGTTTTTTACAGCCTTCTTTAGACTGATTGCTGAGTATTTCATTGTTTTCAATGCTATTCTAAAAGGTGTTGTTTACCTAATTTTTTTCTCAGGAAGTTTATTATTTGTGTGTAGGAAATGTTATTGAGTTTTGAGTGTTGACATTGTATCTAGCTATGACACTGAATTTGGTTATTAAATCTAGAAGTCTTTCAGTGGAGTTTTTGGTGTCTTCTACATAGAGTATCATGTCATCTACAAATCAAGATAATTTAAATTCCTCCTTTCATATCCTTATTCTTTTTATTTCTTTCTTTTGCCTAATTGCTCTGGCTAGTGTTTCCATAACAATATTGAATAGAAGTGGCAATAGTGGGTATTCTTGTCTTGTTCCTAGTTTTAGAGTGAAACGTTTCAGTTTTTGACCATTTAGTATGATGTTGGCTGTTTGTTTGTTATAGATGATTTTTATCAGATGGAGGTAAGAATACCTTCCAATTTTCTATAGGGTTTAATTTTTTTAAATTTATGGGTACAATTTAGATATAGGTAATGATCACATTCATCAGAGGAAATTTGTACCTATACATGATATATCCTAGTTTCTATTTTTTTCAATTACCTCCATTCAATCTCTTCCCTTCCTCGTTTAGTAAGATTTGTTTCCATTTTATTCTTATGCTATGGTTTGTGTCTAGATTCATCAAAGACACATGCAATCATAGCAGGTGGGCTTTTCAGAGGTGACTGAATATAGAGTTTGTGATTGATTCATGGTTTAATACTAGGATTAAGGGTGTGAGTGCTACACCCAAACTCTGGTGGGTAGCCTGCATACCATATAAGGGACAGAAAGAGGCTTGCTCTCCCCTCCACTCTCGTTAATTTTTTGTCCTACCCTACCGTGAATGGTTGCCCCTCTGCCACACCATGCTGTCTTAGAGCCAGCCAATTATGAACAGAAACCTCTATAAACTGTAAGCTAAATAAATTTTTCCCCTCTAACATTGGGTGTAAGGTAATTTGTCTCAGCATTAAGAAAAGTAACTAAGATAATTTTTCATTGTCTTTTTTTCTTTTCCTTTCTTTTCTCCCTACCACATGCTCAGGCCCCAGCTAGTTCCCCTTATTTTTGAAGAATTTCTTCCTTTTTTATAACACCTATTATACACTTTGGTCCTTATATACCCTTTTGGTTTCTCAGACCAAAGAAACAAAGCAATATTTGCACATATATGTCTGAGTTATTTCACTTAAGAGTTTGGCTTCAAGATGTGTTCATTTACCTACAAATATCTCAATCTTATCCTTCTTTATGGCTGAGTAGTACCACATTTGTTTTATCCATCCTCAGTTGATGGGCATTTAGGTTGTTTCCAAGAGTTAGATGTTACGAACTCTTATGCTATAAACATTGGTGTGCATATGTATCACTAAGGTACACTTCCCTCTGGGAAGATACCTGGCAGAGGAATAGCTGGATCAAATGGAACTCTAATCCTAGTTTTGAGGAATCGTCACACTGATTTCCACAGTGGTGGCAACAGTCTACACTCTCTCAAGCAGTAGAGATTGGTTCCTTTTTTCCCACAGCCTTGCTAGCATTTGTTATTGATTATTTGATAACTGCCATTCTTTCTGGAGTGAGAGAGAGTCTCATTGTTTTAATTTCATCTCTCAAATGCCCAGTGATGTTGACCATTTTTTCATATATTTATTTGCCATTGTACTTTTTCTCTGACAAGTATGTGTTGATCCCAGATGCCTATTTTTGGATTAGGTCTTGAAATTAGGGGAATAATCTAATTTTTTTCAATTCTTTATATGTTTTTGGAAAAAAAAGTCTTTTGTTGGGAGGAAAGCTGGCAAAAAATTCCCACTCTGTGGGTTGGCTTTTCACTCTATTGGCAAATTCTTTTGTTGTGCAAAACATTTTTAATATAATGAGGCCCCAGTTCTTGATTCTCTGTAGTACTTCTCATGGAATAGGGGTTTTGTTCATGAATTCTTTGCCTAGATCAATGTCTTCAAGTGTTTTATCTATTATCTCTTCCAGGAATTTTAATGTTTCTGTTTTAATATCTAGATCTTCAATCCATTTCACTTTTAGTTTAGTGCATGGTGAGACACATGGGTCTAGTTTTAGTCTTCAGCAGTGAAAAGCAAATTTTTCCAGCAACGTTTATTAAAGAGGCTTTCATTCTTCCAGTGAACATGTTTGGCTTCTTAAAGATACATTGGTTGAGTTTGTTTGCAGTTGTTTCTTCATCTTCTATTCTGTTCTACTCATCCTCAGATTTGGGTGTTTTTTGCAGTATCATGCTGTTTTTTTCACAGTCCCCTTGTAGTATAATGTAAAGTCAGGTAGTGTGATTTCCCCTGCTTTGTCTTCATTGTCTAGGAATTTTTTTTATTCTAGGTCTCTTCTGGTTCCAAATGAACTTTAGGAATGTTTTTTGTAGTTCTTTGGGGTGTGCTAATGGTATTTTGACTGAAATTGAGTTAAATCTGTGTAAAAATTTAGGGAGCACTATGTTGGTTCTTCCTAATAATGAGCAAGGGATATCTTTCTATTTTCTAAATATCCTGTTTGCTCTCCTTTTTCAGAGTACTGTAATTTTTAATGTAGAGATATTTTACTTCATTAAATTTATTCCTATTTCTTTTTTTGAATGCTATTGTGAAAGGTGTTGTTTCCCTACTTTCTATCTCATTGAGTTTGCTGATTGTGTTGCAAGAATGCTATAGATTTTTTGATTGTTGACTTTATGTCCAGCTATGCTACTCAATTTGGTTATTAAATTTATAAGTCTTTTTGTGGAGATTCTGAGACCTTCTATATACAGAATACTGTCATCCACAAATAATGATAATACACATTTTCCTTTCCAGTCCTTATTACATTTCTTTTTCTTGTCTAATTGCTCCGACTAATATTTCCAGAACTACATTAAATAGGAGTGGTAATAGTGAACATCCTTGTCTTCTTACCAGTTTTAGAGTGAAAGCTTTCATTTTTGACCATTTAGTGTGATGTTGGCTGTTGGTTTCTCATATATGTCTTCTATCTGATTGGAAGATTATGTATTCCAATTTTCTGTAGTTTTTTTTTCTTATCATGAATGGATGTTAGACTTTGTCAAAAGATTTTTCTGCATCTATTAAGATGTTCACAAGATTTCTGTCTCTGGCTATGCTAATATGATGTATTGATTTATGTATGTTGAATCATCCCTATATCCCTGGGATGAATCTTATTTGGTCATGTGTATAATCATCTTAATGATTCATTGAATTCTGTTATATAGAATCTTACTGAGGATATTTGCATCTATGTTCATTAGGAAAATTAGACTGTAGTTCTCCTTTCATGTTAGATCCTTCTCTGGTTTGGGTAAAAAGGTAAGTCTTCTAAGTTTTCTTGAATCTTTTTTTTATAAAGTTAGATAATTGTGAATTTTATTCAATCTTTTAAAGAAACAACTTTCCCCCTCATGGATTCTTTGTATTGTTTTCTTTGTCTGAGTTGCATCAATTTCTACTCTGATCTTTATAATTTTCTCCTTTGTATAAACTTGGGGCTTGACTTGCTCTTCTTTTTCTAGAAGCTGAGGTTCAACATTAGGTTGCTCATTTGAACTCAGTTTTTCTGAGATGGAAATTAATACTGTAAATTTCCTTTTTAGGACTATTTTCATTGCACACAATAAGTTCTATTACGTAGTATTGGTATTACCATTTAATTGTAGTAACTGTATATTTTCTTCTTTAATTTCATCTGTGACCCACTGGTTGTTCAGGAGGGTGTTATTTAATTTCTGTCTGTTTATGAAGTTTTTGTCGTTTCTTTTGTGATTGATTTCTAATTTCATTGTTCTATGGTTTGTTGAAATGCACGGGTTTATTTCAATTTTTTTGCTTTTACTGAAAAATATTCCATGAGTTAGTATGTGCTCTATTTTGGAGCATATCCTGTGTACAGCTAAGGAGAATGTGTTTTCTGATGTGGGATGGAACACTCTGTAGATATCTACTAAGTGCATTTGTTCACAGGTTTGGTTCAGCTCTCATATTCTCATTTTTTTGTGTGTGTAGTGGTTCTGCTTATTTGTCTCAGTGGGGTATTGAGGTTCCCCATTACAATTGTATTTATTGAATTTTTCATGTCCATTAATATTTTTTATTTTTGAATGCACTGATACTTTGTCCATATACTTTTACTAGTGTTATTTTTGTTCCTTTTAGATTTTTCCCTTTACAAGGATATAGCCATCTTCTTTGTCTCTCTTAATCAGTCTTGCCTTGAAATTCACATTCTCTGCAAATAAAATAACTACCCTTGATTTTTTCTGGGTTCTTGTCACATGGATGTTGTTTTCTATCACTTGACTTTCAATCTATGAATTTCCTTTGTAGTTAAATGTTTTTCTTGTATGTAGCATGTGTTGTATCTTGCTTCTCAATCCATCTTGCCAATCTGTTTCTTTTGGTGAATTGAGACCATTTTCTTTCATAGTTATAACTGATATGTATTTACTAATCCATGTCACATCATTTACCTGTTGTTGGTTCTCTGCCCCCAACTTCATTTAGTTATGTGTCTTGGATGGTGGGTTCATGGAGTTGCAGTTCTCATTATCTGTTTCTAGAATGCCCTTGAGAACATTGTAGAGTGCTGATTTGCTGGTGATTTCTTCAGGTGTTCTTTGTTGTGGAAATATCATATTTCTTTGAACAATATTTTTGTGGCATACAACAATCTGAACTGGAAGCTGTCTTCTTTTAAGGCTTGGAATACTTCAACCAATTTCTCCTCGACTTGAGGGTTTCTGTTAGGAAGTCTGATGTGATTTTGATGGACATTCCTTTACAAGTGATTTGTTTCTTTTCTCCCAGCTATTATTATACTGGTTTGTGTTGAATTTCTGAAATATCGACTATTATATGCCTTTGTGTAGATTTTTTCAATCATGGCTAATTGGATAACTACATGCCTCACTTAGCTCCATGTCAAATATTTTTCCATGCTTGAGAAGTTTTCTGTAACTACTTCTCTTAACAGGTTTTTTATGCCATTTGCACTATCTCTTGCTTTTTCTTTGACTCTGATTAATTTTATGTTCTGTTTTGCATCATCTAGAAGGTGTTAGATTGATTTTTCATGGTCCCTTCTGTGTTTAACAAGTCTTTGTTTTCATGACTGCTAACTTTAATCCTGCCTTCTACATCTAATATTGTGTCTTCACATTATCTCATTCTACTGTGTATACATTCACTGAAATCTTTATTTTTGCTTAGCCTTTTGGCTAAGATCAATGTACTGTCAAAAGAATTTTTAATCTTCTGTGTATCTGTTTGAACCTGCTGTATGGATTCCATTTCTTTCCTATGCTGGACATTCATGGCTTCCCTCATTATCCTAAACTCCTCCATTTTTATATCTGTATCTTCTCTAGAGTCACTAACCATGTACTTCATATGGTTACCATCTTTATACTTATCTGAAAAATTGTTAATGATTTGATTTTTCAAAAGCCCCATTCATCTCTTTGTCATTTGTGCTATTACCTCTTCAGAGAGTCCAGGTGGGTGACTTTGATTTGTTCCACTTCATTGCCGCTTGGGTTTGCCTTTTGCGAGCTGAAGTCTGGGGTTGCATCTTGCTTCGGTGTTTTCTGGGTTTCTTTTTGTTTTAATTTCAATTCCTGGGATGATGTTTGTAAATTGATTATTGCAGGTAGTTTTTTTTGCTAGTATTGAGAACCTGTCTGAAATGACTATTTCTTAGAGATGTCTTCCCAGTGTCACTTTTGGGCTTTTGTGTTTTGAGTCTGTTGCAAGATCTTAAATCTTCAACTTATTGGGATTAGAAGTTGCTGCCTATTTGGCCTAGCTCCTGGTTCTTTGACAGTAGCTTATAGTGTTGTTTATGACCCTTAGTCAATCTCAGTTTTGGCCTCCCCAGAAGAAAAACCAATTAGAACAATTATGTCACTTTAGGTAAAGCACAACAATTAGTAATAAAAATGGCATTAAACACACCCTAGAAAATGTGATAACTACTAATTTGCCACCTTAAACCATATGAACTAGGTTTGTAGTTAAATAACAAAATCTAATACAAACCAGAAAGTTGTATATAGTAAATATGCCCTTAATATGGTGATTTTGAAATCAGGGTAAAAATTTTAAAATGGGATAGGGAAAAAATAACGAAATAAATGAAGAGGAAGAGATTACAAGCAAGGGTGAATGACAAATGAAGATTACACCAACTTTGGGACACTAGTGAAGAAGACAAGAGGGAAAGAAGGAAGGAAAAAATAAAAACAAGAATAGAACAGAACAACAACAAACTAGAAACAATGCTCACAGTCATAAAAACTAGAATAATTAAGAAAAAAATAAAAAATAACTTACAGAGATTAGTAGTATAGTTATCTAGTATGTATCTATAGATATATATATTCACCCATATATATGTATGTATATATATGTACATATATATTTATATATGGTCTTTTCCTTTCTTCTTTTTCTCCTTTCTCTTATGCCAGTTGTTCTTTCCTTTTGAGTACTTTCTTTCCCTTTCATTTTCACAACATCTACTGTACATTTTGGATCTTATTACTCTTTCAGTTTCTTTTTTAAACTAGGGAGAAAATATATTTACATTTACACATGTGAGTTTGATTTATTTCACTTATGAGTATGGTCTCAAGTTGCATCCATTTACCTATAAAAGCCTCAAGTTTATCTTTCTTTATAGCGGAATAACTCTCCATCATATAAAAATATCACATCTTTTTTATCCATTCCACAGTTGATAGGCATTTGGGTTGTTTCCAAGTATTACAAATTGTGTTGCTATAAACATGGGTGCACACATATTGCTGTAGCTTGACATTTTCAATTCTTCTGGGAAAATACCCAGAAAGGTAATAGCTGGATAGAATGGGACTGTTTGGTCATTTTTCATGCCTAAATTTTGTAACCTAAACAACTACTTCTAAGACGACAATATGCAGTATATTAACTAGTCTTAATTTCCTATTTTTTGAAATTCTGTATCATTTCTATCTTCTGTTTTGGTTTAAAATTAAAAAAAAATAAAAGAAGACAAAACATCTACTCCAGGACGTGTCTCTGTTATCACTGGTAGATAGAGTGAGCATATAAAGTCCTGATCCATGATGATTAATCCCAGAAAGCCAGCTGTAGATTTATGGTTTTGTAGCGGATAATCCCAGCAAGCCCTCACCTTTAGTTTCACTGCAGCTCAGCCCAATTTGCTCAGCCTGAAGCACTTCCTGGGTCTCCTGCCAACTTGAACTCAGCTCCTTGACTTTCTGCCAATTTGAAGTCAATTCTGCCTCACTCTGACACTGGGAGCCACTGGATGGAGCCAGGACAGAGCAGCTCTGAGTTCCAAACTCAGCTGGTTCCTCTCCAAGATGGTGACTAGCCAATTGTCCTTTCCTTGGGACCAACTCAACCCAAATATCTCACCAGCCACTGCAGGCTGCTGCATCTTCTGCTCCATTCCGCTGGTATATTTCTTTGTGGAGGGCTCTGAGGTTGTCAGTAGTCTGTGTATATACAGATTTGAGATGCTCCTCCTGTGCAGTGAGCCAAGGATCAGGGAGAAAATATCACTTACTACTTCCTTCTTCTACATTGAGGTCTCTCTCTTTGCTCTCTCAATAGGCTTCATTTTTCACTTCAGATCTTTGCTCGGTTTTGGGATTTCACTTCCCTCCTTCTCCTTGTCACGTTGCTGTATTCTAGCAGTGGATATTAAAACTTGAAGACACTGTTTCCCTGCTGTTCACCACTCTGCCGTCTTCTGGGAAATCTAAAATTCTTTTGTTTAATCTCATTTCCTTCACCTCCTTCACCCACCCCACTGTCTCTTGATCCCATATGCTAAAGGAGTATCTCACTATTACCTATTGTCTACTCATTCATTTTGCCCTTTATTTATATTTTTAATTTCTCTTATAAGACAAAGCATGATAATTAAGCTTGTGTGTCTTATTCATATTTAACTTTTAGCTAATGGTGGTATTTAAAGGGATTCTACTTATATGTTAGAAAGATATAATTCATTGATGTGTTGCTTCACTTATATTCAACTTTAATGCTATTGTACACTTTCTCCAATGTTTGTAATCCACTTTTAATCTAGTTTGATAGAGGAACAAATAGAAAAAGACAAATCACTAAATCTGGAAATGCTATCAATCATGAAATTCTACCATAATAATCACTTCTAGTGCCTTCTAAATATACTTATATGCTTCCTGTTTTTGACTCAGCACTTGGTGTTCTGGGTATCTTTATTTTTGGGGAGTAGATAAAGTGATTCCTTGGTCATCTTATCCACATAGTAACCTAACCCCCTCCCATTATTGTCCATCTTCTTACAGGTTTTACCTTCTTCATAGCACTTATCACCATCTAACATTATGTTATACACTATTTCAATTTGAAATATAAATTTCTTGAGGACAAGAATGTATTCATGTTCTCTGTTTAAAACCCTTCTAGCTAGAACAGTACCTACCACACAGTAGGCACTCCATTAACAGACATTGAACAAATAAATAGATTGATTAACAATGTTATCATTTGAAAAGAGCTAGAGAAACTAAACCCTATATGTAATATAATAATATTTACATTTCATGTAATGGATATATTTTATGAAATTTATGTATCTTACATAAATTTATATTTTTAAAATTTATATATAATATATGCATTATAAACAGCATATAGTTAAATTCCTGATGATACATGATTTGATTTCTAGTCAAAAATCTTTATAATTGGATTGAAAAGCATTATTACTTTAAGTATATTTGTAATTTTTGTCTTGGTGATCATGTCCCTAACAAATGTATTTTCAATCAAACTTATTTTAGAGTAATAGTTATTCTTTACAAAACTTATTAAAAGGATTATCTAAATGAGAGACATTTTTGTTATTTTTCCAATCCACTTTAGTTCTCTTAAAAATAGAGAGACATGGATGTTGATAATTAGTCAAAAAGACATGTTATATCCCGTACATAATTTATAATTTTTTCATTAAATCCCCATTATTTTTATCACATGTGCCATGCTTCAAGCATTTTAGTGAGAGGCACTTCATAAATAAAATGTACCAGTGTCTGTAAAATTTGGAAGAACGGTACCTCAGGCATACTTGAAATAGAGCACATTTTTGACACCTCACATTTATAATAATACATACTCCAAGAGCTTTTTATATCTTGTGTATCAGCAAGGTGGGAAACTTCCACAAACCGGATAGGTAAATTTCCTAAGACTATGTATCACGTTTCTAAAATGAGTGAGTTAGGGATGCTTCCTTCCCATGCATGACATTTTCTAAAGTTTAAATCAACTAATAGCATGCAAAAATTTCTTATCCTTTGGTGAAGTGTGATGTCTAAGTGTTCTATACTCTGCAAGTATGAATTTATGTCTCCTAGTTACATTACTAGTTGTGTCCAAGAGTAGAACTACCAGGTTTTAAGTTCTTATTTTTGTTCATTTCTTCAAGCATAATTCTTCACATTTTCAAGGTACACTATCAGTGTGTAAAAATCTGTTATAAAGTGAAAAGAGTATTACATCAACCACCTCAATACTGGGACATAATGAACACTTGGAATATTTCTTAAATATCTGTTTCATCCATAAGGTTTTTTTCCCAAAATTCTGTTTTCATCCATCTTAATTCATAATTCAAAGCTAACCTATGTGGTATTATAAACACTGTATCACATATTCAAATACAGTTGCTATTGCTGAAGACAACGATAATTTCGAAGTTGCAGACACCATCTTCAGTTATTTTCAGTCTTACTTTGGTTAAATATTCTCTCTAGTGTTTCAAGCTGGTGAGTCACTTCTTTCATTCATTAAAAAATTATTGTGCCCTTACTTTATAACAAGCAGTTGGAATATAATAATTAATAATAATGATAACATTCTCTCAGCTCAAGGGAGTTTACAATCTAGTAGCAAAATACAGTACTTACTATAATTATAATGCAGAGCAGTAATGTCACAAAACAGTAAGAAAGCACTGTGACAATGGGGGGTCTCCAGCTCTATACTTTGGGTGTTACAAAAGACTCCCACAGGAAATGGCATTCAAACCAAGCCTGGAAGAATTAGTGGAGCCATCCAGGGATGGGATTAGGGAAAGAAAGTTCCAGAAGAGGAACTTCTTATGCCTAAGACCAGAAGCAAGAAAGAATGGAAAATTCAGAAACCTCCAGTAGCTCATGATGGTAGAATTTAGCGTGTAGGAGCATACTAGTAAGAGAAAACCACACAGGTCTGAGCACTTTCGACCTGCTAAGGAATTTGGAATTTATTCAGAGAAGAACAGAGAACCCTGAACCTCTTTCATCAGATGGTCATGTGATCAGTCTGTGTTATGGAGAACTGCTTAAAGGGATCAAAACTGGATACCTTTGTAAGCATTAAATAATAGTCACTTTAACTAGACTGGTGGCAGTAAATAATTAAAAGAAGTAAATGGCCGATTTCATAGCTATTCAGGATGTGGGAGCAATAATTTATACTGGCTTTCACTTGCCTATTGACTAAGCATCAACATGGATAAGTAAAGGATTGCCTTTGAGTTTCCCAAAAATCAGTCAGATATAGAGGTCTGAATCTCAATAAAATTAACTGGTTTGGAAGATAGGAATACTTTGATTTTCATTGTTCCCCTCTGGCCACTGTTTTGTTGTTTGTTTGTTTGTTTGTTTTACATTATAGACTGTTTTCATTATTTAGCAATTATGAATTATCCTGTTATAAATATTGGTAAGCATATATTGCCATAGTATGATGACTTCAGCTGTTCGGAGAATATACCTAGGAGGAGATTAACTGGGTCATACAGCATTTCTAATTTCAGTTCTTTGAGGAATCTCCATTCTGCTTTACATAGTCTGCTTTACAAGTGGGTGAGTCTACATTCCCATCAACAGTGATAAAGAGTTCCTTTTTTACCACAGTTTTGCCTTGACTCATTGCTTGATTTCTTAATGATTAATAATGGCAAACTTTTATACAAGTGACTTGATTTATCCAACTGTTACATAATATAAACTCAAAACCCTATTATCTTACTAGTATCTCTTAGGGTATAAAAAAGTGGGATAATTTGTATTCTATCCTCACAGATGCCAACTCAGCACAGTAAGAATGATCTTACATCTCACATGTACAAATATTATAGTGTCTCCCTTGTGTGAGAAATTGAAAGAGTAGATAATATTTAAAATATACAAAACATATTGTGGAATGGGAAGACATTGTTCAAAAGGAAAAAGGAACTAGGATGGGTATAAGGGGAAAGGACAGTAAGGAAAAGGGAAAAAATGCAAGTCAGCTATACTATTAGTGTCTCTTTGACCATTAAAAAAGGAGGTTTGTGCTAATATGGATTGGAGACATTTTCATGACCATATCTTGTACCCTGAGCAACTACATTAAAGATAATGACATGTAATATATTAACCATTGTTATTCTCTTATTATTTTGTTATGAAATTTTATGTTTCCTTTTGTTCCATAAAATGAATTAATAAATAAAAGGCCAATTGTAAATGTACACTGCAAAAAATAAACACATGAGCAGGACATCTACAGAGTCTTCTATAACACATATGCAATGACTCACAAATCTCTAACCTTGGCATATGGACAATATTAAAATATCAAGTTCCATTGTGAAGTCCTAGGTCCCATCTAAAATTACCTGTTGTGTAAAAGGACCCAGAAAAAAACCCAGAAAAGAAATAAGGAGCAAGATATGGAAAAAAACAAATATAAGAGAACCATAGAAGTGAAAGGAAAGAATGAAGATTTCAGGATACAACAGATGGTAAAAACCCTGCAACTCAAAGTGAGTTTTGAAGACCAGTAGTGTCAGTGCCACTTGAGAGAGAATTGGAAATGCAAAGAATACACAATACAAAGATCCCCAGTTATTGTATATGTACATTAAACTTTGAGAAAACATTTCCCCTTCTTTAGAACTTATGTCACCACACTGAATACTTTCAAAGACATTCCTAGCTTACAAGTGGGTGAGTGCTAACAGCCTATGCCTGTATTCCCTAATCATTTTTAGTAGCACCTAGATCTCCTAAACTGTTTAAGATAAAAATTCAGTCTCCTCTCTATTACCCACCCTTGACTATTTCTATGATACTCCTTCAATGCCACAGAACAGGTTGTATCCTTTGCAAAAGATTATTCCAATAACTTTTTCATTGATATTGATTTGGGGTTCATTCTGCTCCAAATAATCTTCCAAAATGATAGAGAGAGATTACTAACATACAGATTCCTATACTTTCCTCTCAATTAATACAGTAGTGACTCACAAAACTAAAAAAATCCTAAATACTTATTCTAGCAGCACAGGTCACCTGTGACTTGATAGTATTTATTCCCTTACAAATAAATTGGCCTACTATAGTTGTGGTAATTTGCGTATTAAATTCAGTGCTAAATTTCTTTGTAAATCAAGTCATAAAGGACTTGCAGGTTACATGACATTTATCTTTAAAAGTTTGATGCTTTTAAAATTTTCTTTTCAGTCCTGAATTTAACAGCAGGTATTCCATAAAAGACCATGTTCCTCTAAATATGATGTCTCCTAGGTTATTTCCAGATGGTAGCCCATAACATACTATTATAGCCATGGCACTTCTGTATTGAAAACCTGAATTTCCGGATATTCTTTACCAAATCACATCCAGCAGCTTCACTTTTTCTTGAGTGTTGAAATCATAAATCAGTCTTGCCCCCCTACCATTCCTAACTCCAACTAGAAAATTCATCCTAAGCACAAGAAATGAGAACTCTTTCAAAATATATTTGTATACTTAAGTGTCTAAAATAGAATTCCTAAGACTAATTTATTAACAATGGAAATTTATTTTATTTCTTACTGTCCTTGAAACTGAGAAATCCAAGATCACAGCACCAATCCCTAATGAATGCTTCACATGGAAAAAGGTTGAAGGCTTACGGGTAATCTCTGTGTCTTCTTCATATGGCAAAAATATAGAAAGGGGCGAACTCACTCCTGCAAGACATTTTTATAGAAGCACTGACCCATTCATGAAAATCGAAGTCTCATGGTTAGAACACCTCATCATTAGACTTCCTCTCCTAACACTGCTACAGATGTCACAGATTAAATTTTCAATACGTGAAGTTTGGAAAACACATTCATATTATTACACCAAATATGAAAGTGCTTCTGGCATTTCAGTTTAAATGTGTTTAATTATCTGGACCATAATTTAAGGAAAACCAAACATCATGAAATCATGGACAATCTCTTTAAGAGGATTTTTAAGAAACAAAATAGGGCTGAATATAGTCTTTCTTCAAACGGCTTTACTGAAGTATAATTAATGTACAAAAACTAGGTATTTTGTTTTTTATGATGTGTTTTTAATTAACTTTTTTAATTAACTTTATGATATGTTTTTTATTTTTAATTAACTTTATTCATATGATTTAGCTCTACATCATGATTACATTCATCATAGGGAATTTGTACCTGTACATGATATATCTTAGTTCTTCTTTTATTCCCATTCCGCTCCGCTCTTTTCAATCCTTCTTCTCCTCGTTATTTACAAAGCTTAGTTTCCATTTTATCATTTTTTCTCACTTTTCTTCTTTTCTCTTCCATCCCCCACCCTGTTCTCTTTTCCTTTTGAACAACTACTTCCTATTTCACAATATCTGTTATACAGTTTTGTTCTTTATTAACACTTTCAGTTTCTCACACCAGAGACAATGGGATATTTACACATTGACTGACACATTTCACTTGGTCTCAAGTTGCATTCATTTAACTATAAATGTCTCAAGTGCATACAAAACACCCACATATTTTTATCCATTTGTCTGTTGATGGGGATTTGAGTTGGAATATGTACAAACTGGTGATTTTTTAACCTATGCAGGCACCTGTAGCATCATCATCACAATCAAAGTAATAAACACTAAATGAACTTTCATAAAAATTTTAGTGCACTACATAATACTATTAACTAGGCAAAGCTGAAAAGCAAAATAATAGATATTTAGGACTAAACCAAACTAAAAATATTTAGCATACCAAAGGAAATACTCAAAAGAGTGAAGGGCAACTTGAGGAATGAGAAGAAACATTCACAAACCATTTATCTGATACAGGGTTAATACCCAAAATATATATTTTAAACACTCCTGCAATCCAATAGCTAACAAATAACCCAATTTAAAAATGGGCAAAGTACTTGAACAGACATTTCTCCAGTGAAAATATACAACTGCCTACCAGATATGTGAGAAGGTGCAAAATATGATTAATCATCAGGAAAATGTAAAGCAAAACTACAATGAGGTATACTCATATACCCAGTATAATATATTATCAGAATATATTATCAGAACTATAATATATTATCAGAAAAACAATAGATTAAATACTAGAAGGCATGAAGAAATAGAAATTCTCCCATGATGAGAATGTAAAATTGTGCTGCCATTATGGAAGATAGTACGGAAATTTCTCAAAAACCAAAAACAACTAACACCTCATCCAGCAACTAGTGTCTAAGGAATTAAAGTCAAGATTCTGGAAAACAATATCAGCATTCCCATTTTTTCATTGCACCATTATTCACAATAGCCAATAACATATAGATACAACCTAAATGTTTATTGCCAAAGAGTGAATGAAGAAAATATAGTATACACATATACACAAAGTGGAATATTATCCAGCCTTAAATAAGAAGGAAACTAGCTGGGCATGGTGGCACATGCCTATAATCCCACCACTCTGGGAGGCTGAGTCAGGAATTTCGCAGGTTTAAACCCAGCCTGGGCTTCAAAAAGCAGACGTACCTCAGTGTGAAGGCCTTGTATTCAGTCCCCTGTACTGACAAGAAAAACACCACAACAAGAAAATCCTACTACAACATGAATGAATCTGGAGGACTTCTTGCTAACTGAAATTAAGCAGTCCAAGGAGGACAAATACTGCATGATTCCACTTATATGAAGTACCAAAAACAGTCAAACTCAGAGCACCAGAAGTTATGATAGTGGTGGCTGGCAGGGAGGTACAAGGAGGACAAAATTTGGAATCGTTGTTCAATGGATATAAAATTTCAATTATGCCATAGAATAAGTTCTAAAGATGTGCTATATGTTTGTGCTTTTTTACTTTATAAGTTATAAATGTTAAAGACATTATACTTTTGCAACCTCAGATAAAACCAACTGGTCTTGGAATCAGGCTTTGTTTGTCCTTCAGATTGCAATGCACAGCCAGCAAAAACCAGAGCAAGTTAGTCTATTAATGTCAGTTTCCTCACATACAGTATGTGAATAAAAATATTCATTCTAACTATCAGTATGAGAATAGAATTAACCAACAGATGTGAAATATCTAGAAAAAACAAAATTCAATAAGCAAAAAATAAATGTTAGTGTCTTCTTTGTATTCCTCGGACATCTAAAAATGCATCAGCTTGGATATTTTTCAGAAGTTAATTCCCATGATAAACTCATCTTTTAGCAAAACAAGGACAAAAAACAAACAACTGCAATTTTTAGAATTAGCAATGTGGCTAATATCAAAAATTGCTTGTGCAATAATACCTAGCAATGTTCCACAAACGAGTCATTTAAAACTAGTCAGTTCAAAAGTAAAAAAGAATTTTACAGCCTATAATGTAGATTTGAAAGTCAAATTAATGCGCACATACTAGAAAACTCATGCATTCTCAAAACAAAATTCCCATCAGCTGCTATGACAGCCACTCCAGGGGTTGATATTGAAATAACAAGTAAATATTGTCTTTATGTTTGTAGATAATTTAAATATAATACAAACACATCTCTTTTGCTCTATGATCTTTCTCCACCTCAGACAGCCATTGCTTGACTTTCTCTCTCTACAGCCTAGCTTCACCTTTTCTAGGTTATATAACTGGAACCATATAACTTAGTTTCTTTTAACATGTATTCCAGATTCATTGATCAGGAATGCCAGAGTAGGGCAGGGGATGTAGCTCAGTGGCAGAATGTATGCTTAATATGCATGAGACTCTTGGTTCAATACTGGATTCATATTGAGTCCATTCTTTCTTTTTCTGGTACTTAGGATTGAACCCTGGGGGCCTTCACAGTGAGTTACATTCCCAGTCTTATTATTTTAAAAATTTTGTATCTGGAACAGCATAGTGCTAAACCGCACAAACTGATTCTTAATTCAAGATCCTCCTGCCTCAGCTTCCCAGAGGTCTAGCATTGTAGGTATGTACCATAATGTCTGCCTAGCCAATTCTTTTCTATTGCTGAGTAACAGCCTGCTATAATGTAATATACAATACTTTGTTTCTCCATTCACCTTTGGTAGACATTTGGATTGTTTCTTTTTTTTTTTTCTTTGAATAAAGATACTACGGACACTCATAAAGTCTTTGTGGAGGTATGTTTTAATTTCTCCAAGAAAAATACCAAATAACGGGACTGCTAGATTTCATAAGTTGAAGAAGTTGCAGACTTTTTCTAAAATCAGTGTATCACTGCATATTATATCAGCAATAGGTAGAGACTGTTCATGGTTCCACATACTCAGCAATTTTTAATATTGTTACCCTTTCGAGTTTTACCCAGTCTAGTAGATACAGTTTTAATTTGCATTCCTCTGATAAGTAATGGTGATACACATCTATTTTTTAGAGTGCAAAAGTCTTCTAATTCTATTTTTAATATTTGAATGTTCCTAGTAATGGCCATTATTTGGTTTAATAGACAAATATAACCACTTCTTAAAAACCAAGGATTGACCAGTGTATGAAATATGCATCATCTCCTTCACATCTTTCTCCCTAGTTTCACGTGTTTTTCTTTTGGAGGGGGCATTCAGTGTATACATATTTTGATCATATCCATGCCTCCTATTATTCACCCTTATAACCCCTCAACCTCCCCCTTCTTTCACTTGCTTACCTAATAATAGTCTCCCTTCTACTTTCTTGTCATCCTTTTTAGATTCCACATGTAATATTTGCCTTTTTGAGTCTGGCTTCCTTCGCTCTTCGTGAAGATCTCCAGATCCATCATTTTTTCAGCAAATGACAAAGCCATGCTATTTTTATAGGTGAATAAAACTCCATTGTGTATATACATCACATTTTCTTTATTCATTTTTCTGTTGATGGGCCCTTATGCTGGTTTCATAGCTCAGCTATTGCATATTGTGCTACAATAAACATGGACAAACAGGTAACCCTATAGAATGCACATTTGTATAGTTATTTTTGTAAACTATTCAAATGCCTTGC
The DNA here is from genome assembly GCA_004027295.1 of Dolichotis patagonum. NCBI lineage: Eukaryota > Metazoa > Chordata > Mammalia > Rodentia > Caviidae > Dolichotis > Dolichotis patagonum. Next base: position 49,699 of record PVJX010007129.1, on the reverse strand, counting down.
CTACTCTTTACATTAGGTTATTTATCTTTTATTAATATTTCTAAAATTTCCTTACATATACTTGATATAAAATTTCAATTTTAACCCATATAAAGAAAAACTGCCTGAGCCTTTTATCTCTAAATTAGAAAAAAAATGTTCTCATAAGAAGGTGAGACCTCTAAATGTCATCACTCAGGGATTCTGAATCCAAATCGGCCCTCACTAGTGAGCAGGTTTTCTAAAATGAGATAGACAATAACACAAAAATCAGCCCCAAGCTTGCTGCATGGATGAGTAGCAGTGATAAAAAAATCCACTCTTCATTTGTTTCAATATCTCAGCCATATTAATTAATTCCTGACATTTTTAAAATCCCTGCTGAAGATGGTAAGCTAGGGTTTTTTTTTTAATGAGGAAATGATCTATCTTGAAAAATTTCACGTGATACAGAAAATTCAAGAATGGGCCACAAATTCTTTGAGTCACTAAAAAAATATTTTAAAGTATTAAATATGTAGTGGACACCATGATGAAATAACTAGTAGTCTATGAAAAAGAAAAAGTAGATTTAGCAATAAACTGCATATGACTTTTGTAATAGGAAATGTAACTTTGAGGCCTGTAAGCAATCTGATGGGGAGTGAATTTAGAAGGTATATTTAAAATCCCATTTAACGCCATCATTCTGTGATCATGTAATCAAAGTGACTGCCATCTTCAGATGCTCCCAAATGTGCAAGGTGAATGGAAGATCTCTGTACATTTTTCCCTTGTCCGTTGTCCCAGAGGGTTTCAGACATGAGGCAACAGATCTTTGAGATTTTTAAAATATCAGACATTTACATATGAGAAAGTATAAATCAGAGACATGGTGATAAAATACAAGTCTGCTTAGAGATGCTCAGAGTAATAGCCTTCTTCCCATTTTACCATTGAACCAATGCTTGAATTCTTCCACAGTAGCCAGCAAGAGTTCATTTATCCACTGATCAACAAGCTCAGCGATGGGAATGTCACCATCTACAGCAGCTTTAAGTTCCATTTTGGAGGTATTTTAACTAAATATTACCTTATACTCAGCCAAAATCAGCTTACTTTATATTTATCTAAACACTTTCCAGGCTTGGTCTTTGAATTTATTCAAAACAATCTTAATATATTTGCTAAACAGTATATAGAAAATAGTTATGTTTACTCACTGTTTAAACCAAATATCTTCAGTTCTTTTAACTAATTACAAAATGACATGGAATTGAGTCTTGATTACTCTGATAATTGTTATTTAGTCCAATACAGTTTATCATTTTTTCTTAAAAATGACAACCAAAACTCAAAACAATTTTCAATTTGTAGTCAACTAAACGGAGGAAAACTTGAATATTTCAAGATATATAAAGCCAATATGCTATAAATATGAGGAAAATTTAAGATAAAATACAGTGATGGAAGAATTCAACGCACCCCTCTTCCCCCATCCTAGACATTGCCACATTAAATTATGGAGAAAAAGGGGAAGAATAACTCTGACCCTAAATACTACAAATAATTAAAATAGCTTAGATTATCAATGTCAGACATTCTATAATCCATCTTAATTCTTTAGAATCAAACATTCATAACTAAGAATAAGGAATTCCAGCAACTTAAAAATGTAATTCCATTCAATTGCATTTAAAATAGACCACTAATGGGCAAAGTTTTTACCCATTCATGGCACTTAAACATACATTAAATATATGGAACATAGATAAAACTTGTTTGGTTGACTATTTATAATCTTAAAGTATTTCATTTCCAAACAAAATGTGAAAAATGCCATGAACTAAGTAGTCAACTCAAGAATTAGAAAAATCGCAGCAAAATAAACCAACATAAAGACACTGGAATTTTTAAAATTACAAAGCAAAATAAAACACTGAGGACTTGAACTGAAAATAAAATCAAGAGCTCTACTTTTAAAGTACAAATAAAATTGTCAACCTTTAGGAATCTGAAAGAAGAGAAATTTCAAACATGTAACACAAGACATCACAAATGATACATAACCATAAAAATAAAGACTTTAAATACTATATGAGTACTATACTTATTCCAATAGATTTGAAATACTTAATGAAATGAGTAATTTTTATATGAAAGTATAAATTAGAAAAGCAACCAAGCACAAGTTTAAAAATTAAATAAAACTATTCACAAAGGAAAAGAGTTTGGGACTCATATATTTTGTGAAAATGGTGGCATTATTTTCAAACTCTAAAATGCAAAATAATTTCTGCATAGTTATTCTTCTCCAAAACATAAGAGCAATTACTCCAAATTGTTTCATGAAAGTAGTGAAATCCTTATACCAGATCCTAAAGAGGTCAGCAGCATTAACTGAGGCCAAACCATACAAAAGCGTGGAAGCAAAACTTGAAACAAACTTCCAGCAAAGTCAGTCTTTCAATGGATTTTAATGTAATTCACCATGACCAAAATTCTGCTTTAGAAATAAAATCTAGTTTAACTTTTGGATGTCTATTAAATATATGATCAGCCTAATAGAAGTTGACAACTGATAAATTTCAAAAAGCATGCACAACATTGACATATGTTTTATGAATTACAAATAGGAATATATTTGCTTAACATTTAGAACTTATTTTAAAAAACTTGCCCCATATCATTTTCCTTAAGGTCGAAATAAAAGAGGCATTGTCATCATCATTAGAAACATATATGCTATTTACCCTGATTTGATCACTACTTCACGTACACTACATAGAAGCATCACATCACACATTCATTTATTCTATGGCAATTTTAAAATAAAGAAAAAAATAAGGAACAAAAGAAACACATACATATGATACTAGGAACCAAGTTGGCTTTTGCTCTTTACTGTATTCCTAGCCCCTAATACAGTGCCCCATACACCTAATTTTTCTTGCTCCACTAACTTTCCCTTACTCTCCTCTGCCAGCTTCCCTTCAGCATCCAAGCTTTTAAATGCTGCCTTTTTTTCTATTTTTCATTTGTTAAGTTTTTTGGTACATTTTTTATATAAATAGTGATCACATTCTGTGCCTGATACCATCTAAATGCTATTTTTGAGTATTTCTTTCTGCTCTTTACACAAATTTCCAGGGTGATCTCATCCAGTCTCGCAGCTTTAAAGATCTCTATGCTGATGACACAATCCTTTCAACCTTTTTATTTTGCTACTTAACATTTTTACAATAGACCTATTCACTTTTTATCTTAAAATGTGCTCCCTCTAAAGTTCCTTCTTTTCTCAAATAACGCTGTCACTTTCCAATCAATTACTTAGGCCAGGGATCTAGGCACCACCCTAACTGTAACTCATAGGACAGCAAGCCTAATTGGCATTATTGCCAAAAATTCATTTGTGAGTACCAGTCATTTTCAAGTTAGCACTGCTTACTGCCTGGCTCAAGCCACCAACTGCTCTCACTCAGATAATTACAAAATCTTCGAAATAATGGTCTTGTTTTCATTCTTACTCTTCTACTATTTCATCCAGCAGCCACAGTACTGCTAAAGGCCTATCTTTCCCTTGATTAAAATTCTCCAGTGGCTTCCCTTTGTAATTAAAAGAACAGCTTCACTCTGCCTCTTTGATCTCAAAGTCTACCTTTTTTATACCTACCAATCACACTCCAGTCATGCCCTCCTTCTTATCCCTTCAACGTGACATGCTTGTTCTATCTCAGTCCTTGCCCTACTGTTCTACTTGGAGCACATGCTCATCCATCAGGGTTGCATAACTGCTTTACCCTCTTACACATTTCATTTGGAAAAGTCTTCCTACAGGTCTTTCCCAATTTTAAATAGTACCTCCAGTTGAAGCCCTTCCCTTATGCATTTCTTAGTTATATTTTCTTTATAGCTTCATCATTTATTACTATGTAGGACTATATTGATTTGTTCATGATTTCTTCTGGTAAGATTTAAATTCCTTTCAAGGTGTGAGAATGCAAAGATCTGCATATTTTAATAAGTTTAGTTTTCCCATAATCCCATGCATTTATTCTCTGAAATGACCTTTAAAGCTATTTTGCCCATATAAAAATATTGTTTCAAATTTTATTGGAATTAAACTAACCTTATCACGGCAATATTATAGGCACTTAATAAATATTTTGAATAGTGAGTAAAGGAACAATGTATAAAGAATAAAGAGCAACAATAATCATTTTTATTCAATATTGTCTTGAAAGGCTGAGAAAATGCTATATAACAAATACAAAGACTACTGTACTAAAAAATACATTTTTTTATCCACTCTGCAGTTGATGGGAATTTTGGTTGTTTCCAAGATTTAGCTATCACAAATTGTGCTGCTATGAACATGGATGCACATATATCTCTGTGACCTAACGTTTTCAATGTTTCTGGCAAAATACCCAGGAGAGGAATAGCTGGATTGAATGGAATTTCCAATTCTAGGTTTTTGAGGAATCTCCATACTGATTTCCACAGTGGCTGCACCAGTCTGCACTCCCACCAACAGTGGAGCAGTGTTCCTTTTTCCCTGCAGCCTCGCCAACATTTGTTATCAGTTGTTTTCTTGATGGTAGCCATTCTCTCAATGCTGTTTTAATTTGCATTTCTCGAATGACCAGTGATGGTAAACATTTCTTCATGTATTTATTTGCCATTTGTATATCTTCATCTGAGAACTGTGTGTTCATCTCAAATGCCCATTTTTGGAGAGGGTCTTTGAATTGGGGGGGGCTTGATGGTTTTTAGTTCTTTATATGTTCTGGGTATAAGTCCTTTGTCTGAGGGATTGCTGGCTAAGATTCTTTCCCATTCTGTGCGTTTTCTTTTCACTTTGTTGGTGATTTCTTTTGAAGTACAAAAGCTTTTTAGTAATATGAGATCCTAGTTGTTGATTCTTTGAAGTATTTCCCGTGTAATTTGTGTATTATTCATGAATTCTCTCTCTACCCCTATGCCTCCAAGGTTTTTACCTACTTTATCTTCCAGTAGATTTAGTGTTTCTGTTTTAATATTTAGATCCGTGATCCATTTTGACCTTAGTTTAGCGTATGGTGATAGGCATGAGTCTATTTTCAGTCTTCAGCATGCTGAAAGCCAATTTTTCCAACACCATTTATTAAAGAGGCTGTCATTTTCCAGTGAACACGTTTAGCCCGCTTGTCAAAAGGTGGCTGAATGTAGTAGTGTTTGCATTTTCTAATCCATTCCATTGATCCTCAGGTCTATTTCTTTGCCCAGTATCATGCTGATTTTATTACTGTGGCTTTGTAGTATAGTTTCAAATCAGTAATTGAGATGCCTCCTGTCTTGCCTTTGTTGCCCAGAATCGCCCTTGCTATTCTAAGTTTCTTCTGTTTCGAGATGAATTTTAGAATATTTTTTTCTAGATCTGTAAGGTATGTTGGTGGTATTTTGATTGGGATTGCATTGAATCTGTATAACAAATTACTACTCAGCCATAAAAAATTATGATCTTGCGGCCTTTATAGCTAAATGGAGGTAACTTAAAAATATCCCCATTAGTGAAATAAACAAGATTCACATGAGTACATATCACATTGTCTCTCTAGTGGAAAAAATAATAAAAACTGACCAAATACTGGGATCCAAAGAGTATGATAGATATTGTGAAAGTGAAAGGGAAGGAAAGTGCTCTAAAGAGTATAATGGTATATATATAGTGTGTAAGATAGATGACCATATTACTGAATTTCTGTTGGAACATTGAACAGAAGGATTTGATCTGTCAATGTTTGAGTGTCTAGCCACTATTTATGCTTTGATTTTGTAACTATTTTTTAAGACAACAATAAGTAATGTATCAACTAATGATTCTATGATGAGAATTTTTTTTGAATTCAGTATTGTTCTACCCTTCCTTTCTGCTTCTCTATTTTCTTTAATTTTCTTTTATTTCTTTGAAAAAAAGAAAAATATGCAATATACCAACCATTGTTAAATTTCTTTCATTCTGTTTTGAAAACTATATTGTTATTATTTCGAATGTGCTGTTGTTGTTTATACCTTTTGCTTTTTGTTCTTATTTTCTTACTTTTCTCTTTTTAAAATAAAAATATAAATAAAAAATTAAAGAATCAAGAGATTTAAATATTACAGACAAAATTGTAATTAGTTTGAAATTCTATCATTATCTTTCTAGATATTGCAATAGTCTTCTAAAAAAATGCCAATAAAAGATTCAATAGGGTCACAAGTAACAAGTTAAATAATATCTTTCCTGTTTACTAGAAATAACCAGTTAGAAAACATCATGCAACAGCATTAAAGTATATACAGCAATAAAATATATGTAATGCTTACAAAGAGATTTGATCAGGAAATTCATCTGGAACCAGAAGAGACCTAGAATATCAAAGGCAATTCTAAGCAACAAAGGCAAGGCAAGAGGCATCACAATCCTTGATTTGAAGTTATACTACAAAGCTACTGTCATAAAGGCAACATGGTACTGGAATAAAAAGAGATCTGAAGATCAACGGAATAGATTGGAAGATATATCCACAACTGCAAACATACTCAACCACTTTATCTTTGATAAAGGGCAAAACATGTTCACTGGAAGGAAGATAGTCTCTTTAATAAATGGTGCTGGGAAAAATTGGCTATTCACATGCCGAAAACTAAAACTAGACCAATGCATATCACCATGTACTAAACTAAAGTCTAAATGGATCAAAGATCTAAATATTAAAACAGAAACACTAAATCTGTTGGAAGACAAAGTAGGTAAAAATCTTGAAGACATAGGGGTAGGTAGAGAATTCATGAACAAGAATTAAACTGCAAGGGAAATGCTTCCCAGAATCATAACTAGGATCACATCTTATTAAAGAGTTTCTGCATGTCAAAAGAAATCTCCAGCAGAGTGAAAAGAAAACCCACAACCTGGGAAAAAATCTTAGTGAACTGTCCCTCAGACAAAGGACTTCTGTCTAGAACTTATAAAGAATTTTTACAAATCAGACCCCTGAAATTCAAAGATCCAATCCAAAAATGGGCATCTGAAATGAATACACAGTTCTCAGATGAAGAAATACGAATGACAAATAAATGCATGAAAAAATGTTCACCATCATTAGTCATTAGAGAAATGCAAATTAAACCACACTGAGATTCCCTCTCACCCCAGAAAGAATGGCCAGGATAAAGAAAACTACCAACAACAAATGCTGGAGAGGATGTGGGGAAAAAGAAACTCTTTTGCACTGTTGGTGACAGTGTAGACTGGTGCAACAACTGTGGAGGTCAGTCTGGAGATTCCTTAAAAGCTGGAAAATGGAATTATATAATAAATGCTGTTAGGAAAATGGAATGATAACCAATCATTGATAAGTCAACCAACCTCTCTTTTTGTATCTTATACAAAATTAAATTACACAATACTAAAAAAGGTACATAAAAAACTGAGCAGAGAAATAAAATGTCATTTTTCTCATTCCAGTTATATCTAATTAGAACTTTTCACGTTTCATCTCCTAAACTTTAATCTTCATTTTTCCTGTTTCATTCTGCATTTTTCTCCCGAAACATCATATAATTCATTAATACTTCTTTATATTCTCATTTGTAGTATTCATTTTTATTTGTAATAATTTAGGTAAGCAATAATTTGAAATAGTACAGTAAGAGTCTAACAGAAAGGAAAACAATAAAGAGTTCACGATCAGGGAGATGAGATTATTATAGGGTCAAGCAGACAATAACCTGAACCAGAAATAAGACACTGTTACATCATGGGGTCCAGAGCATTTTTCTGTCCTTAGTAATAGGTCATATTTCCCCTTTCTAACAACAGATATCATTGGAGTATTTCTCAAAGGGTAGGCTAAAATCCACATATACTATATGTACAGCATTCTACTAATACAATAATTTATCCAGCTGTGAATCCTTTGTTCACTCTGAGGAATGTATATTTTAGACATTCCAATTAAATAATGAATTATATACTAGTCTGTATGTAATAAGGAAGGTTTGTGGAAAGAAAAGAATATCAACAATTAACTTTCCTGTAAGCCAGGACCAGTGAAAACTATGTCATTTTAATTATCACCTCATCTAAGAAGCAGACAAGAAGCAGATATCTAAAAGTGCAATATTTAAAGGGCAATGAGTTTAAATTCCTCTTTATATAGAATTCAAATTTTCAAGTCATTAGAATTTAAATATTATGTAGATGATAAGAAATTGGCAGCTTCAGAATCTAGAGAGCAAAATATAAATCTGTAAATTCAGAAACACATGGTAATGTTTTTGGGCACACAGGAAAATGCCCAAAGGGTGACCAGTTGAGGGTAAATTATTCTTGAGAGGTAGATTGCAATGTAAGTTGCAACAAGGTGGCCATTTACTGCCAAAGGGTCAGATCAAAGAGATATCAAACGTTCCCACATTTAATGCAATGATTCTGTAGTCAAGATAAAGCCAACTGCTATTCTCAAAAAATACTTCTTTGTTACATATTTAATTTAGTCTTAATCCACTGAAAAGGTTACAGGAGGTAGTGCTCAATTTGAATGACTCTTGTACTCTTAAAATGCTGTTTTTGTGCAAACTAAGGCACAATTTCAACAGCAAAGTTTTCAGTTTGAATTATGTTCTTCTTAGGAAATAAACTGTCAACTGCATCGAATCTGAAGCAGTAGATTGGGGGAATGGTTGGTTGCTGCTTGCTCCTGAGATTAACATCCACCAATGTTGATGAGATTACTGGGATCTGGGCCTAAGGGCCGCCACACTGCTGAGTGAGAGCATAGCCTTGATACCAGCCCCATGATGTCTGCAAGTATGCATATATTGTAAGAATGGCAGCCTATTTTCTGGCTGAAAGAACACCATAAAAACTGACTGATAGCTATTATGTAGGTAAATATGCATTTAGTTCCATGTACATTAGATAAGACCTTTAATCTGTGTTAATTATAATCCAGTACACTTCTATTTTAACTTATATTAATAAAGTATAATATAATGTATGGAAGAGACAGCTATGATTAAATCAGAAAAGCCAACTGCCTGCTAAATGTGATTTACTAAAATTGCAACTCAAACTTATTTCCTGCCTACCTGAAGCTGTTCTGAAAAATGAAATTTGTTGTAAACTGAATGTTTTCTAAATTAAATCATTTCATGTTTTAAAAGAAAAAGGAGCTATCATCTAGATTTTTTAAAAGAAATGCCAAAATTGAGTTTTAAATTTGAAGTATAGACTACTTCAATAGAGGGAACAAGTCTGCTTTGTGTGAGATTTTATAGAAACTGCATCATCCTGACCGCAGCCTTCTACAAACAAGGAACACAGTGACCTCTAGTTCTTGTTCTATACCATTACGTAGAATACCTGATTGTTTTATTCTCCTATTTTCCTAACTAGTTTAGTTCGTTCTTATTAAGAATTACAAGTTCACTTTAAACGATGGAAGAAAATAAACACTGAGAAATCTATAAAAATTACAAATATTGGCATCAGTCAACTTATCATTACTCTACCAAGTTTCTGAGATGAATCAACTAAAAATGAGGAAAGACTTATTTTAATGCACACTTTTGAGATTTCACTCCAGGGTTAGTTGACCCAGATGCTTTAGGGTCTGTGGTGGGACAGCACAGCATAGTGAGAGCACAGTGTAGCAGAAGCTACTCACCTCATGGCAGCTACAAAATGAAGACAGTGGGGAGAGACATACTCTACAACTCCCTTCCAGGGCATGCTTCCAACAACCTAAAACCTTCCATAAACCCCATCACTTAAACATTCCATCACTTTTCAGTAGCAGCAAGCCTTTAACATATGGGCTTTTAGGAGACACTGAAGACCCAAAGTACAGCAATGACCATGAATGAAATACTCAAACTATCATAGGTCAGTGACCTAAATGGGATTAAATTCTGTTTATAAGCATTACTACCTGAAAATGCTCATCAGTTCTGGCCATTGTCCCTAAAATGCAAGACTTAAGGCCTCCAAATGCATTATTCTTTATTCATATGCATTAGTAGTTTAATTTCATAAAAGGAAGAAAGAAGGAAGAAGTGAGAGAGAGAAAGAAAAAAAGAGAAAAAAGAAAAGAAAGGGAGAAAGGATTGCAAAATCATAGTAAAAAATTTTGGACAATATCTCATGCCTATATTTTGTACCCTGAATAACTACTCTGAAAATAACAATGCATTAAATACACAATGTATTAATTATTGTTACTCTCCTATTATCTTGTTTTGAAATTGTTTTATTTTTTCTTGTTTGTAAAATTGAAGAAATTTACATAAAAAATAAAACAAAGAATTATCAACTAGTCACAATGCTTTATTAGTCAATAAATAATCAACATAAGAATCTAGATTCAGAGAGCAGCAAACCGTAGCCATTATTAAGGGAGTAAATGTTATGACATTTTAAGAAATGATAGAAAAATATTTGTTAATTTGGAAGGCAAAATAAAATCTGTGTTGATTTAGTATAAATTTTCAGCAGAACCACCTCCCCTCAATGATTTCCCGTTTAGGATCAAAGAAAACAGCTGTCATTAGGATTGGTGGTATAATTTAGAGATCTCCTTTCTTTCATCTCAGAAATCATAAACAAAGCCAAAGGAGAAATGTTAAGTATTAATATAACTCTAAGATGTCATTCTGCATTAAAAATTGAAAACACACAAAGTTTTAAACTCATTATCTCACTGATCCACCAATGACTCCAAGCCAATGAGTATACACTTCACAACTACCAAACATACAACACCAGAGGCCACTTTACAAAGAGTTTCTTGTTTGTATAGCTTTTTTCACTTCCGAAGTATTAATGAAACACAGATATCTAGGTCCACAGCAGCTACATAGTGATATTTCTACTATTGAACTGTTTGACAACCTAGTCAATTCAGAACAGTTTAATTGACATGAGTCAGAATCACAAAACTGTAAACATCCAAATCTTGCTTACTAATGTGTATTCATGAGATATAAAAAGAAAGAAAAATACAATTTGACAAAAAGCTATAAAATGGCAGCATCCAGGCCTTAAGCTATAACCCAGCTCAGACTAAAGCTTCATTATTTAGCATGGTTGCTTTCCTAGAGACATAAATATCTTATAAATAATGAGAACTATGAATATGCATGTATTTTATTCATCTTGCTTTCCATTAGTTCAAATTTAAACAGAAAACTGCTAAATTATATGACAACTTACAAATAATGCTGTCATTCTGGATATAAACGTTTTCCACATGCTAGTCCACACTTCATAGAACTGCAATATAATGTTGAATGTTCCATGTGTTGTTTTAAGTGATTTGAATCTAATGATGTATGGACTCACAATAAAGTAAATATTAAAACACAGCTGAAAGAATTTCTTAGATGAAATACTATATTTCTAATCATTAAAACATAATATATGTAATTTAGTTTTAAATGTCTACTCTCTTGTGTTCATTTATATATTGTTCATAAAAATCAAGGTAAGGAAGGAACCTATGCATCCATTAAGAAATCAATAAAGAAAATGTAGTCTATACATACAATGGAATGCTATACAGCCTTAAAAAGTAAGAAAATTCTGTCTTTTATGACACATGGTTGGAACTGGAGGGTATTATGTAAGTGAAATAAACTAAGCAAATAAAGACAAATACTGTATGACCTTATTCATATGAAGAATCTAAAATATATCTTATAGAAATTGATGATAAAGGTGGATTTCAGAATTTGGGGCCAGAAGAAATGACCCAGGAAAGATGAGATGTTGATTAAAGATGCCAAATTTTAGCTAGGCTGGAGAAAGAAATTTTAGTAATCTATTCTACCCTATGATAATCACAGTTAACACTAATCTGTTGTATGATTCTAAATTGCTAGAATAAATTTTTAACATTCATTGTATAAAAATTAGTAAATTGGTGAGGTTATATCTATCATCTATGTGTACACATGTTAACTATTTCATTTTTATAAAATGTATGAATAAATTGTCACATTGTATCCATTTGTCAATTTAAAAATAAAGACATTTATTTAAAATAAAAAAATACAGAAGTTCCATTGTGCAAGAAATCTATTATGCATTTTTAACATACTTCAAAAGAAATAAACCAACCTGGAAAAGGCTACATAGTGTTATGATTCCAACCATATGACGTTCTAGAAATAGCAAAGCTATGGAGATAGTGAAAAACATCGCTGGTTGCCAGATGTTGGGAGTCAGGAATAAATGAGCAGGCAGAGCACAAAGGATTTTTAGATCAATGAAACTATTTAGTATGATACTACAAGGGTTGAAATAGGTCATGATTATACATTTGTCAAAAACCGTGAAATAAGAGTAAACCCTAGTATAAACTATGGGTTTTAGATGACCATGATGTATCAATAGTATCTGTTCATTGACAAATATACCACTCTGCTGGGGGAATATCAATAGCAGGGGAGGCTGTGCATGTGGAGAAACTATTATATTGGAAATTCTCTATAATGTGGCTCAATTTTTGCTGTGATCCTAAAATAACTCTAAAAAGAAAGTTTATTGATTAGGAAAAATGTAAAATTACATATTATGTTGGAATATGGATGTGCCACTTGAAATATCATCCATATAATATTCAATGAGAATAAAATCCTATAGGATATGGCTTTTAGTAGTAGCAGAAGTACTGGTAAATGCATAAATTATATTTGAAAAATATAATGACCTCAAATAAACATTTCACATATTACTAATATTGCATAACTATGTTTATCAGTTAACCCTACAAAATTCTAAGACATTTACAAAGTATGTCAATGTTATTTAGGTCTACACATGTGCACGTATGTACACATACTTTGCTTTTTGCTGCTTTTATAGTATTTGAATTATTTTGGAATAGTTTATGTAATTTTCTCACCATTCACTTTTCTTTCTTAAAGGTTTTAAGATATCTGAATTTGTAATGAAAACAAACCATTTTCCACATGAAGATGTAAAGGAATAGAAAACATGCAAGGCTGAAAGACAGAGAATATACCTTAAGATCCAGTGCGTCAAGCAGCAGCTCCATTCAGAAAGAATGAGGGAGAAGAGTCTACTCAGTGATGCCCCAGTTTCTGCATCTGCTATCATTACTTGCTGTCCTTCAGCCTGGGTAAAATCATTCCTATAGCCAAACATATCACAATGTTACCTTATAAATATATGCAACTATAAGATGTCATTCAAAATTTTGTAATATTTAAAGATGGAAATGTGAATCACACTGATGTCACCATTACATATTGTATACATGTGTGAGAAACTCATAACGTGTCCCATAAATATGCACAAATAATAATAATAATAATAATAACAAGAAATTAGTGCAGCAGGTTGGCAGGGAGCTGTGATGTTTCCTACCGGATTCTAGGAGAGCTAGGTTACTTTTATCAGCTCTGTGTGCCCCCGCACTACTGTAAGGCTTCCTTAGGAAGACGCATCCTTACTAGTCACTGCTGTATTCTGTTTTAGGAGACAGGGAGAACAGCAATTCTCTCAAGGCAGTATGGTAGGGAGAAAAAGAAGTGAATTTAAAGGCTTTCTCCCAAGAATATAATCCCTCACTGTACCTGCTGAGAGTGATTTCAGCCGGCCACCACGAAACTGATAGCTTTCCAAAGATTTCTGCTACTCTAATCCATGCTTACTCCCTTTTGTGTGATTTCTGTAGGGTTGAATTTGTGTGAGAACGCTCTCCGCCTGTGCTCCTGAGGTAAGTTTGAAAAGTTAGGACTCACTGTTTTGGTTTGTGTATAGAGGCTCCCCCAAAGCCGCATGCACTTTCAGATTTGGCTTTTTCAGAGGTAGCTGAATCTAGAATTTGTGACTCATTCATGGTTTAATGCTGGGATTAAGGGTGCTGGGACTACGGGTTGGTGATTGCTGGATTTGTCTACTGGTTTGATTGGCACTGCCCTAATCCCAGAAATCTAGATAAGATAAAAGGGCCACGAGGAGGCTTTCTTTTCCCCTTTTGCTCTTGTTGCTTTTGGTATCTTCTGCCACCATGAACGGCTGCCCCTCTGCCATGTGCTCCTCTCCCCACCTTAGAACCAGCGGATTATGGACTGACACTTATATAAACCATGAGCAACATAACCTTAGCCCTTTAACTTTGGGTGTTGTGTATTTTATCTTAGCAACAAGAGAAAAGTAATTATGACACCATCTTTTTTTTCATATTATATTCTTACTGTTTGTTGAAATATATTTAAATACAGTTGTCTCTCAGTAATTGCCCTCAGTTATTTCAATAAAATGTCTGTAGGTTTTTCTGTGTTCTAAGCAGAAAAGGGCATCAACTGAGAGCGGTAGTTTTGCTGCTTCAATTACAGAACGTACAACTTCTCTTGCTTCAGATGTCTCTAGGATCTGGCTACGTACTCTGTTAAGTTGAATAGAAGTCACAGCAGTAGACAGTCTTGTCTAGATAACACTTTATGACTAAATAAGGCTTTACTATTTTGGAATGCCCTTTAACAGGTTAGGAAATCCCCTTTGATTCTTTGATATCTATTCTATTAAGAATTTCTGCCATGAATCACTGAATTTTATTACATCTACTTTCTGCATCTATTGGGATGATATTTGTTCATCTTTTACATGTTAGTGTGGTAAATTACATTATTCAATATTTATTTACAATATTGAAGCAACCTTGCAATCTTAAAACAACACAATTTAAGGATGACATATGAACATCGTATGTTGTTGATTTCATTTGCTAATAACATGTCTATACTTCTTGCATTCATATTCATGAGTGAATGTACTCTATCATTTTCCTCTCTTAAACTGTCCTCAGGATGGGTAACTAGGTTATATTGGCTACATAAAATAAGTCAGGGAACTTGGGGTAAATTTGCAAGAGTTTATCATACCATTACCACAGTGTTTGCCAAAGCATCTCAGTCTTATATATTCTTTAAAGGAATAATATCATTTTTCACAGCAAAAGTTTTTACATTTAATGATTCAACATTTTTAATGGTAATAGGACCACTGATGCATTGCTTGACTTCATTTTGGTAATTTTTTTACCATTTTATCCACTTTGAACATGCTGCGATCTGTAGATATTTCCTGTTTGTTGTTTATTCGTACTGCCTCTTTATCACCCTGACCAAAAAGTTATAAATTTTCTTATTCTTTTAAAAAACACAATATTAGGCTTCTGACTACTGTACCTTATCCCCATTTCATTAATTCTGCTTTAATATTTATTGTCTTCATTATATTGGCTTAGTCTGCTTTTGTACTAACATTAAATCACCAATGAACTTTATTCCAGCATTTTTCTCTTCTCTCCATATTTAGGGTTATAACTATTCTATTGCTTTAGATGCATGACACATATTTTATGCAAGATACTAAAATGTTCATAGTTTTATTTTCTTATTTCCACTATTGTTTTACCTATGCCATGTAATCTAGAAGTGTGTTTTAAGTACAAAAATTGTTCTGTAACTTAATATCATCTATAAGATATCAATTCTGTAAAACTTGGTAAGATGTTACTAATAAGCCAATTCATGTTTATTTTCTTAAAAGTCAATACATATTCTTCACTTTGGAATTTGATTTTTGCTCCTTGAGGGATTATTTATAGAATGTTATGTGTGAAATACTGATTTATATATTTGAAGGTGTGTTATTAGCTGCATGCAACCTGGGGAGTGGCTGTGAGTGTGGCAGACTTTCGGCGGCTGGAAGGAGAGAGACCCTGGTGCTCGGGACCTGCACCATGCGGTTGACTTGGGGTCCAGGAGAATAAGGAACTCCTCCCCTCTCTGGGGGTAGCTGTGAGCCTGCCAGAGCACAGGCTAAGAATCAAACATCTCAGGTCATCCTGTCCCCCCTCCCGTGTCCACCCCCCTTAGCAAGTGGGAGTCAGTAAACTACACATCTTGTGAAAAGATTGGCTATGTTATTTAGTATGAGCTCCCCGTATGCAAAGATATGGACAACCATTTGGAAGAAAACAAGAGACAATATGACAGCTAGTGAAGATCTCTGGTTGTCTACCTTTGAAATTTATGCTTTCTTATGTCCCGTTCTGTTCTGTTTTGTTGTGTTTAATTTTACCCACTTTTAAAATAAAATTTAAAAAAATAAAAAAGAATAAGTTATATATTCCTGAAGATTGTCCTTCTCCTAATATACATCCTTCTCTTAATGTTCATATTTGCTAATAGAATATATTTTGAAAAATATGTATATAAATTTTTTTAGGGTTTATATTTACATGGTATATGTTTTATAGCCCTTCACTTACAATGTTCTGTTTTTTACTTAGACAATAACTTTCCTAATGTCATTAAATTTGATGTTGATTTTATTAAATCTTTCTCTATTTGGATTTTAATTGGAAATAAGAAACTTTATGTGTACTGTAATACATATACACATGTACATTAAAATTTCAAACTCTTACTCTTTCTTATTTTTCCGGCTTTTCTAATTCCTCTCTTTGCCCCATTTTTCCCCTTTAAAGTTGACAAGGTGTTGTTTTTTAATTTTATAATTAAAGAGGGTAAAATTAAACAGAACAAAACAGATCATAAGAAAACAACCTAAGAGACACAGATTTCAAAGCAAAACAACTGGAGCTTTTCACTGTCTATCATATTTTCTCTTGTTTTCTTCCAAATAGTTGTCCATATCTCCACATACAATGAATTCATATAAAACAAAAATGGTATTAAATTGAACAGAACAGGATGATGAAGGCATTTTAGGTCTTCAAGACCAGACAATAGGGAAGTCAACAATGGCTGCCATAATGTCTTTCGTTCTCTTCAAATTAGCTGTCCATACCCTCACATATGTTGAAATTAAACAAAACAAAACAGACTAAAATCACTCTGAACAAAAAATAATAGTATTGCTGGATTTCACATCATGATGCTACAACAGTGGGTACCTTAGTGTCTCTTTTTCTTCAAAGTAACTGCTCATTTCATCGTACATTATATAATCGATTCTCATAAACTTTTTAGAAGTTCTACGCATGATGAGTCTCTACATATATACCTATCCTTTCTGTATTAGAGGGAAAAACAAAACAAAACAAGACAAAACAAATTCCTAGAAAAACACGAAACGAAAAGGACATATAAACAACAATAGCAAAGAGCCCAGAACACTGACAATATAGGCCTTCAAAACAAGGTGATATGAGCATAACTAGGGTTGTTATTTGACATAATGATCTTCAAAAGTTCCTCAGATCACCACACAATTATATGCACAATTGTTCCAATCTATGAATGTTAACTATTTTGTTCCAAGAACTTATAGAGTTTGTAGCCCAATCATCTTAGCTATCCTAAGTGTGTTTCTATAATTTTAGACATTTTTTCTTTTCCCCTCCTTTTTCTTTTCCTCATTTTCCCTGAGATATTATTTCTCCCCTTCAAGCAGATTCTTCTCCTTTCACTGTAATTATTGAGTTTTTTGTATCTTATGTACTCTTACCATTTCTTAAGCTAGGGAGACTATACAGTATTTACACGTGTGAGTTTGATTTATTTCACTTATGAGTATGGTCTCAAGTTGCATCCATTTACTTATAAATACCTCAATGTGACAATGTGCTTTTGATCTTTGATGCATTTTTTCTTTTGACATGTTTGGAAATTAAGTATCCAGAAACATAAATTCTGTCTAGTCACTCTGTGGCCAGTCAGTCTGGATAATTTAGCAAGCATACAAACTTTTCCAAAATATAATGTTAACATGTTTACCTCACTTTTGCACAATTTAAAGATTCTAAAATGCTCTATTTCCAAGATAACCCTTCAAACTTTTGCTAATGTTGCCCAACATTATTATTACTTGGATTTAATCCCATAAATTAGACATCATCATAGCTTCGTATCCTATTTAATGGTATATATTCATATCATATTCCCACGTTTATATACATTGTTCTGTTACTTAGAGTGAATTGGGAAACCACTGCAGAGCTTAGAGCAAGAAATTGAGACCCAAAGTGACTTTGTGCCTGAAAATGCTGATCACCACGTATTATACCAACAAAGCTGCCTTGTCCTCTGGATACCTGGCAAGTCTGGCTAGTTGGAAACACCATCAGGATATCATAAGAAAGAAGAGTGGAGTGTTTATTCTTTTGCTTCATCTCTGCTTAGCTACAGTTCAGTACTGACTGAATACATGTATCTAGGACCACAAACCCTATCGTGAAGGCCTTCAGACATAGTGGCAGCTCTCATTTGATTCTCTTTCAGGCATTAGAAGTGCAATGGCTTGGGAGAATCCAGGTGACCTGCCAGAGTAAGTCACTAGCTATACTTGATAACTGTGCTACGTGAAATAGGCTTATAGTAGATGATGTTTGCAATGCAGCACCGTAGCTCAGATGAGGAACTACTGATGGCATGTGTAAAGGGCATGATCCTGTTGAGTGGGCTTGCTGGCACCCTCAGGTCACTAGCAACCCTTCTAGCCCCTTTACAAATCACCCAATCCACAATGCTGTTGACTCTTTGGCCAGGCTGGGAGATACAAAAGTGAAATGCCATGTAAGACAAGATTTGTAAAAAATGTGCTGACAACAGAAAAAAGAAAGGGACCTCTGGCGAACAGAGCTATTCCTCCAAGAAAAGGCTGTGGGACCACTGAAAGTCAGTTGGTGTCAGATCTGGACAGACCTGCTGGCTGCTGATCTAGCTGCAGATAAGTTAGACAGGCAGCTGGTGGATGTGTTGCCGACTTGTGGAGGCAATTATGGCCCTGAGCAGCAATATTGGCCAATGGGCCAGAAAGTCAAAGCTGCCCTGATGAAACTAGCAGTGATACTGGCCTCCTTTCACCTTTTCTTGGAGGAAAAGCTCCTTTCACCTTGATTAGGAGACAGGTCATACTACCTGGGTTGTGGGGAGTCCCAGTAGACCAGAGGCCACATATGAAATTGACTATTTACTGGATCCCCAAGATTTGCTGGACTATTTTCTGTGCAATATGTACTAATGTTGATAGATACCAGAGCTGAGTCAATGCTAATATACAATAACCCAGACTGTTTTGTAGAACTACTGCATACATAAAAGTATACAGAGATCACTAAATCACAGTCCAGAATATGCAGGTAACTTTGGGTATCAGATGCCTGCTCCCATGCCTGTATGATGTTTATGTTTCCCCAGTTGCTGAATATATACTGGGGGGCCATACTGACTTGTGCTCAGCTCAACACCATGCAAGGAAAATTTCAATAGTGAATTCTTGTGGTAAAACCATATTTAAGAAGATCCACACCACTTACCACTGACTCTCCCATAGGCCGTGTGGCTTATGTATATGAAGCAGTACTGCCTGCCTGGGGTCCATGAGGAGATGGCACAGGCTGTCTTGAAATTAAAAAATCAGGGGTGATACACCCTGCACAGAGCCATTCAGTATGGCCAGGCAGAAACCAGATGGGTCATGGCAAATGACTGTGAAGTCTCATCCTGATACTGGCAGTCAGGACCAATTTGCCTTCACCTGGGAGGGTAGGTAATGGACCTTCCAGATGTCGCCACAAGGCTATTTGCATAGCCCAACTTTGAGTTATGGCCTGGTGGCCCAGGTCCTGGCCACTTGGGCCAAGCCACACTCTGTGTCACTGTTTTATATTGATGATATTATGTTAATATTCCCTTGCAGATTGCCTTGCAGATTTAAAAGTCACTATGCAGAGTCTGAAAGAAGCTTTGCTGGCATAAGATGAGTCATAGACAAAGACAAGGTCAAAGGAACTGGCTTGTTATATAGTTACAGAAGACCAAACCCACAAAAATATTCCAATTACAGGTGCATATGGTAGATGTGTTGACTGAGATTAATAGGAGATACAGAACCAGGTTCTGGGGCAGTCACCCTTGGGACCTTCTTTGTGCTGATGGGTTACATAAAGGGTTTGATAGCACTAAAATGAGTCTACGTACACTTGCTTTTCTGGTACCTGAAATTTCTCTTTATTCAGGACAACGAGGACCTACGCATGCCCATCAGACATGTCAAAAACATGACCCAGTGATATTGTCCATAGCTAGAGTAGGAATAGCTGGGAGTCTGACGCTCAGTGCTACAGCTATGGGTGTAAGTCAACAGCAATAGTCACAGTTAAGTGCTCAGATAGCTAGAGAATTGCCAACACACAAACCTCAATAGACACACTGAAGTACCAAATAAACTCCTTGGCTGCAGTTGTTCTCCAGAATTAAAGAGCCCTAGATCTTCTGACAGCCCAGTTAGAGGTACCTGCCTTTTCCTAGAGGAGGAATGCTGCTATGCTAATAACTCAGGGTAGCAAGAGAAAACTCCCATCAGCTATGGGAATGCCTCAAGCATAGAGTTCCAAATCTTATGGGAGGCTCTTCCTGGTGGGAATCATTAGACTTTCTCCCTTCATGGAAAGAAGCCATTCTCAGACACTTGACGGCCATTTTGGCAATTCTTCTTCTAGGCCCTTGCATGATCCATAACCTGACATGCCTCTTGTCTGAATGCCTGGAAGTTATGCACCATCGGTTCCTTTTACAAGTTACTTCCCCTTACCAGCTCCTTAGTACTGCAGAGACCAAGGAAACTGAGGAAGAAGATGCTCCTCTATAGCAAAAGCAGGGAAAGGTACCATTATATATATATATATATGCAAGGACACAATTATAAAGCTAGTACAGGCAAAACTTTGAATAGCAAACTTATAGACATGTTACAGCAAGTTAAAAATCAAATAGTACTCTCCGCCAATGCTCCTGCTGCCTGTCACATGAACACTCTGCTAAATTCAGTCATTCTTGACCATCTGGGTCCAGTTGCTTTTCTTCCATGTACTAGGTCATTTTGACTATTCCAATTTGCATCAAGGATTTTTGTTGACATGAAGTGACCCAGTCAAGAACACTATTGATTTTGTTTGTGTCGCTTAAACAGCCCTGCTTTGTCCCCAATTATGGTAAACAATTCCTTTTAAGTAAATCTATTTAGAGTTAACTTGCCTGACAATATGTAACTTAATTCATGTAACCAATCATGTAATAAATAATCTGCTAACTGCCTTGCACTTCCTGCTTGTAAACTGTATTTAAACTGTATTTAAACTGGACTAAAAGCTGGCTCCTTGCTGGTGATTTGGACTCTGTTATAGTTCCCCAGCCCACTGACATAAAATCAACAAAGTTGCCTTCTAGATTCCTCAGTGCAAAGAGTCTTCTATTTGGTTTGATATTGGTTTTTCTGCAACATTTCCAACACTGAATACTTTAACATTCCTTGTTAATTCCTCTAATTTTTCCTTTCCCTTTGTAAATAATCATTTTCATTTTAAAAAAAACCTCTTCAATAATTTATCAAGAGTGCCAACTGCTTCATTGAATTCCTGATCAATGTAAAGGAAATAATCACTGATATACCATCACAGTTTTTCCATTTTTCTAACCACAGAAACTTTCAGCAATCTGTCCTGTTTCCATTCCCTCTCATCTCAAAATTCTTTTAAAAATAACTCTACAAATGCTTTTAGCATTTTCTGTCTACCTAGTCGCATCTACATGAGGTGGAAGCTGACAGGACTGGACACTTATTTGAAAGTCTAATGGTCAATCTCCTTTTTAGTTACCTTTCCCATTTCAAGGGAGGATTGTAGCTCTAATTGAACATGAATATAGTATTTTTAAATCATTTTTTCTCTGTAATTCTTTACTTTTAGGCCAAGAAAACCATATTGTAAATCGTCTTACACCTTCTCCACTTCCTTGTAAAGAATTTTAACAATAGTTAATCTAATCTCTTCTCTGCTGAAATGGTGCATGTACCTCAGGCTATCAGAATGCCAGCACAAAATCCTGGCTAAAAATTCTTTTGCCAGAAGTAAGAATATGTGGCATTTTCTAAGTAGTATCTTATTGTTCCATTTAATAGCTTCTATTATCATCTGCATGAAACTTGCAATTCCCTAGAAACTTCACATTTTACAGTACAGAATCAAATAGTACAATGTTCATTTTTTTTTCTACCAGTGAAGCCATCCTCTAAGAGCCAGGAAAAATAACCAGTCACTGCTTAAGCATTTCTAGTATATCTCAGAACCTAATCTGAGTTTTCAAATATTAATGATACATTTATTAAAAATGTGTTTCTTCATATCAAATCAAATTTGCACAACCAAAGTATTCACCAATTAGAACTCATAATACTACTGGAAGGTAAGAACTCTGTATTTGAGAAATTTTTCTTTCCTTTCATGTTAACTCATTTCATTTACAGGATATATAGCACAGTGTCTGGCACATGATAAGCTATCAAAAATCACTGAAGAATTTGAATAAATAAAATATTTATAGACACCCTGGATGGAGTTAGACCTCCCTAGCTCTGTAGGACAATCATGCCCAATTTCTTTAATCATCTTTAAGCAATGCTTTCTAAACATATTATCATTGATTGAACTCATTTAGAAAAATTCAATTTGTCCATGACCATCTGAAAATGTGATCATCAAGACTGAACAAATAGCTCCAGATATATTTTGAGGGAAAAAAATCACAAAATGGGCCTAGTTTTTCTTTCTTTTACTTAAGGTACTGCATTTCTAGTAATGAAAACTAAATATATTTCAGCAGTCTGATGATTCAACTCTTGGCTTAAAAAGAACTTGCATTTGATTAAAACATCTTCATTTGTAACCTATGAATTCACTAACATTATTCAGACTACTATAGAAAACAGGGACATAAAAGGAGCAGAAAAAGCAAAGAACAGCTCATATGAACATGCAATTTGTAAAACAGCTTGAGGTAGTTTAAAAATAAAAATGTAATATTTAAAACAATGACAAAAAATGCATAAGTATTATAATAATTAGTGATAAGTGCTATAAAAATGAAGCAGGGCAAAGAGATAAAAGGAGGTGAGAAACAGCCTTAATAAATCAAGATGTAAAGGAAAATCTCTCTTAGGAGATACCATTTGAACAGACACCTGACAAATATAAAGAACAAGTGATGTAAAATATGGGAGAACACTCTCTAGACAAAATAATATTATGGCCTGCAATTGGAATCCACCTGAGGAACAAGAGGCCATTCTGGCAAGGATAAAGAAAATATATGGGTGTTAGGAGATGATTAGTAGGGATTAAGTAATCAAATTATGTAGTGTTTTGTATATTATGGTAAGGCATTAGGATTTTACCCCAGGAATTATGGAGAGCTATTTTAGAGTTGTAAGCAGGAGAATGATGTGATCTGATTTACATTTTCTAAAAAAGTTTCTCTGGTTATACTGTGGAGAAGAGACACGATTAGGTGCAGCAAGACTAAACAGAAGCCTTCATTACCGACCCACTGAAAAAGGATGAACACATTTACCACAACTGAAGTGATTTTATATTATTCCCCTGTGTCTTACTTTTCACTCTCCTAGCTGAGACAAAATACCTGACACCTAACAGGAAAGAAGGAAAGGTTTATTTCTTACAATTTTGAAGGTTTCAGTCCATACTTAGCCGGCTCCAGGCGGCAGGGTGACATGGCGGGCGGCCATTCACAACTGGCACCGGCAAGAGAGAGACATGTCTTCTTCCCGCCGATATCGTATCCTGGCTCCACCCTTGGGCGGGTGAAACACTCACACCACCAATCCAAGCGCTAGACAAAGAACCAATCACAAACGCTAGATTTGGTCACATCCATTACTGCATCAGGTTTGGGGGCCACTGGCATAAACCATGACACCCTGCAATAGATTTAACCAAACTTAAATTTTAGAATATTTTTTAAATTTAGAGAAAAGGTACAAAGATAGTATGGAGAGATCCCAAATACCAACATCAACTTTCCTCTATTGTTAATTTCTTACATTAGAATAGCATATTTGTCACCATTTGTAAACTAATATTGGCATGTAAAAAGTAAAGTTCATACTTAATTCAAATTTCTTCAGTTTTTCCATAGTATACATTTGCTGTCCTAGGATTCTGTTCAGAATACCACGTTATATTTAGTTGTTATGTCTTCTCGGGGAAATATATATTATGCCAGTTCTCAGACTTGTTTCTGACATTCTTGACTGTTTGGATGAGTACTGATCGGTTATTTTGTAGGATTCTCTCAGTGGGGGTTGTCTGCTGCTTCACTCATCTTTAAACTGTAGTGATGGTTCCTGGGAGGAAGACCACAGAGCTAAAGCGCTGTTCTCATCCAATTATATCAAGATTACATGTTATCAATATGACCTATCACTTGTGATGTTAACCTTGATTACCTAGCTGAGGTAGACTGTGTCAAGTTTTCCACTGTAACATCTGTTTCCCTCAGTTATTTCCCTGGAAAGAAGTCACGATGCACAAAGCACACTCTAAGGAGTAGCATTTAAGCCCCGCCTCCTCAATGGGGGAGTATCTACATGAGTTATTTGGAAATCCTATGGCACAGAGATTGTCCTTTTTTCCTCATTTATTCAATCATTCAGTTTTCTTGGTTTAGACTCACAGATATTTTATGTTTTGGTCTACAATATAATGTTGTAATATTAATTTTCTTGCTCGAATTGTCTCACCTTTGGCCACTGAAGGTTTTTTTAGTTGCCTCCTGTGAATATATGTGAACATATATTCATCATTCTTGCAGTTGTTGCCTGTTTGCTTCCTTTGCTATTTTTAATACTTCCTTATTTCTAGCAATACAAAATATTCAGGCTCATTTTGTACATTCTTAACTCCAGTCCTAGCTGGATTCTTTCACTAAGAATGGTATTTGAAACTGAAAGTTGTACATGGTATGTACTGATTTCTATCACAGTATTATTGATCATAGGTCCATTCATCTAATGAAGAAAGGAAAGATATCTGTATGGCACAATATGTGTACACTTACATGAAAGTCCCCAGTCCCTTTAAATATTGAGACAGAGTATCAATAAGCCATTGTCCAGATTAGATTCAAACTTGCAATCCTTCTGCCTACAGATGTACACCACCACCCCCAACTCCATTCACCTATTTATGAATATCTTGGTTGTTGCCAGGTTTTGGATACTGTGGGCAAAATTGCTATAAATATTCACATTTAATTTTTTGTGCCTATAAATTTCAAATTAGTTGGGAGCCCATCTAGTAACATAATTACTAGATTATATGTCAAGACTCAGCCGTATTTCAAAATGGTTGTACCATTTTGTATTCCTACAAGCAATATATGAAATTACTGAAGTTATTTACAAAGGTGTTCATCCACATCTTCACCAGCAACAAGTGTGGGGTTTTCAGATTTTTCCTACTTACACAGAATTTTATGGTGAGTTTAATTTGCATTCTACAATGTAAGTGTCATGGTTGATGTTGGTGGCCCCCAGGCCTCATGCATTTGCATTGTACATTTGTGACTGGTTCATTGTCTAGCACTTGGATTGATGGTGTCAGTGCTACACCCTTCCAGGGGGTGGAGCCAGGATGTGATGTAATGGCAGGAAGAAGGTGTGTTTCTCTCTTGCCTCTTTCAGCTTGCTAATTGCAGCCGCCATGCACTGCGGCCCGCCATGCCACCCTGCCTTGGAGCCAACTGAGTATGGACTGAAACCTCCAAAAACTGTAAGAAATAAACTTTTCCTTTCCCAACCTTGGGCATCAGGTATTTTGTCTCAGCGATGAGTAGAAAGTAACTAAGACATTAAGTGATATTGAACATCTTTTCATATGCTTATTGGCCATCTTCTTTGATATCTTTGATGACTTTTCTGCTCAGATCAGTCCTCTGTTTTTAAATTGACACTTTTCTTATCATAGACTTTTAAGAATTCTTTATATATTGTGGATACAAGTCATTTATCTGAATTGTGACTTCCAAGTATTTTTCTAGTTGGTGATTTGTTTTTTCATTATCGTAATGGTATCTTTGACACTGCAGTGTTTTTAAATTTTAATAAAATTGAAGTTGTCATTACTTTTATTTCATGGAGACTCCTGTTGTTGCTATATCTAAAAATGAATGACCAAACAAAAGTCACATAGATTTTATCCTATATTTTCACCTACATGCCTTACAGTTTTGCATTTTGTATTTATGCTTAAGATATATTTTGAAATTACTGTGTAAAGCATAAGCTTTTTATTTTTATTTTCTGCATATGGATATCCAGTTGTCCTTGTACCATTTATGAGAAAGACTGTATTTTTTCCAGTTGCCTTGTACCTTTGTCAAGAATCAGTTGACTATATATCCTATTATATTTTATCTTAAGTTTGACCTTATATCCTGCCTAAACAGTTCTGTGCTTTCATTTTTCAGCCAGTGTAGGTTCTATCTCTGAGTTAATAATTTGATAAGTAAGGCTAGGTGTATGGCTCAGTGCAAAAGCACTTGCTTAGCATATGCAAGTCCCTGGCTTTGATCCCCAGCATCACAAGATAATATAAGTTGATAAATATGTTCTGCAACAAATAATTGAGAAGTGTGTTGAATAGTTTCTTACTGTGAACAGAGGTTTGAAGCATTCCACTGGAAGCTTCCTCCAGGTTGGTGCTGCTTCAGTTGGGAATTTTGGTTAGCTTTTCTGCCATTTCAATAGTTTGAATACACAAACATCTATGGTATGCACACATATGTAGGTTCTGACAGTTTCTTAGAGGTAATTCATCTGGATAATGTAGAACCCATTTGAAATCAGAAAATATTCTGTAATGATTGTCTCTTATGTCTAAGTTTTCAGTTTGCTCTTTTCAATTCACAAGATTATGTAGCTTTTTTTGCCATGGGGAATTACCACATTATATTCCTAAATTCCTTATTTATGTTGCATAGAAGATAAATGTTACTTGTGTTTCTAGCTGTTTTCACTGTCACATCACTTTGGTGAATTTGCTTTGGTTTTGTTTTCTTTTACCCTGTAGAAAATATCATTTTACTATGAGTTCATCAGATGAAAGAAAGACACATTACAATTAATTGCATGATCATGAAGTAAAAATTTTGCCCTAAATATATCATTGGGAATCTTGGTGAAATTTAAATGGAGTCTGTCTTGGTTCCTTTTCTCTAATTGCTGAAACAAAATATCTGATACCCAAAATGAAAGAAGAAAGGGTTTATATAGCTCATTATTTATGGAGGTTTCAGTCCATAATCTGCTGGCTCCAAGGCAGGGTGGCATGGCACAGGGGAAACACTTCAAGGTAGCAGCCAGCAAAAGAAGCCAGAGCAAAAGTGAGAAGAATAAGCCTCTTCTATTCCCATATTGTACACAGGCCACCTAGGATACTTGTAGCACTCTCATAATCTCTGTGCCTTTCTCTTGCACAGGATGAGTATATTTACAAAGTAAGGATCCTGGCTCTCTGCTAAATCTCTTAGTTAAACTTCTAAACTTCTCAAGTTGACACAATGCATTAGCTATAACAGAGTTTGAGAATTAAATGATACTAATTTGTTAGCAATTAATCATACTGATAGTTTTATAATGAATATGAAGAGAAGTATCATGGTTTTAGGAATATACACTAAAGTATTCAGAGACAATAGGGCATCACGTTGACAATTTACTGTAAAAGAAGCCAAAAAAAATTGCACTGAAATTGCAACTTTTCTGAAATTTTGTGATTAATATGAAAATGTTATCATGAATATAATCTTTTAAATTCCACTTATCTGACAAAATTTAAAGGCATCTACATTAACTTCTTAAAATGTCCTTGAGCTCTTTTCCTCCTAGAAAGAATCATTCAGAATCAACAAGAATCAATAAATTAGAAATTATTTTATGAAAGTCACCCCATTTTCTTCTATACATAGTCTCCTTTCAAATTTATGTATGAATTATATAAGGGTTTTTTTGATTTTTTGAAATCATCTCTCCTTGTCTAACCATGGTGATGAGTTTTTAGATGCCATGGTTGGTTTTGTTCTCTCAAATTTTCCATCCCCTCCATATCAACAACCATCTCTTAGCCATTAGTTAAAATTAAATCCAGCACAGTAGCTCTCCCATGGTTTCCTACCTACTGGAGAAGAAAATTACTAATATAGGTAGTAAAATATTTTCCAGATATTCAGTGTTTTGCATTTTTCCCTTTATCCTCACTGTCCTGGGTTTTGTCATGGCTGGCTGGGGTTTTTCATACAGCATAAGCATTCTTTATTTAAAAGACCTTGACTAATATGTTGTCAAAATTCCTACATATCACATGATTCAGGAACTCTTAAATTCAGAGATTTACTTGCATAAGAATGGGTGTAATTTAATTAACCAACCCTGCTTAGTCCTCCAATCAAATGATTTGTTGAGCTATTTTTGAATGGAAGCACTTCTGAAATTTTTTGCTTACTCTAAATCAATACTCTCAGTAAGGAAAATGGCTAGAATTACAATGCTCCTGCATTCTTTCTTAGTTTGTTTCAGAAGAAATAGCTATTTCTTACTGAGTTTATGGAATAAAAAAGAAACCCTATAGTGTAGGAGCTCCTGCTCGTGTGTAAATTTTCCCTCTCTCTCTAGTCATAACATCTCCCCTACTATTTCCTGATATTTGTGTCTTTCTCACAATTCAGGAATCCAAATGAGACCCTTTCAATTAGTTAATCTAAAAACTAAATCTCTGTTTTGTTATCAATTATAACCACACTGCAACTTATATAGTTTCTATTTTGACTTTATTTTATATCATATAAAAAGTCATTCTGATGTGTATATTGAGAAAGCAAAAGAGATTTCTAGTGTTGTAAACAAAAATGCATGAAAAACACTTGACACTACACAATGATACAAGTTTCATAAAACTTTGTGTTGAACATGGGGATTACATGGTCATTCTTCTAGAAAGTTAAATCCCATTAAATCAGGCCTATTGTACTGATTATTTCTCAGTAATAATATGAGATATTAATCAAACTGGAAGGCCCTGGCCAATGGCCTATAAAGCAATTTCCCCCTCATTTAACATTATCCAACTTTAAAATGCATTTATATTCATTTCCATCCATGCATTTAAAAATGCTACTTGTAGTTTCCTTTTATATCTAAGGTATGTTATGTTTATTTTTTCCATCTAATAAAGCAACCATATTTACAAGACAATAAACAGAAATGAACTGATAATAGGCAATTAAAAACTTAACTATAATATGTTAAAATTTAAAAGTGTCCTGGAGGGCAATGAGATAAATTCAAAGACAAGCAGTAAGCTAAAAGCAACTATATAAAAGAAGCCCTGGCTCAACATCAATTAACAGAGAACTGCCCTTTTGATCCAAGTTGGGAAGAATTGTTTCTCAGGTACTCAGTATGAGACACAGAAGTCCTATTGCACCTCTCAATCAATGTCTATTTCCTGGAAGCCTAAGTTTCCAAGTACTATATTTTTCCACTCATATATTTTTTTCCTTTCTCAGTAAGGATTATAATTGTAGCTTGGCATAACTGACGCCATCTTGAGCGCTGCATTTAACTAGTGTCCCGTATTTGACCCAGGAAAATGGAAAATTACTCAGGGTATAAGTCCCATGAGAAAAGCAGAATGAGCTGTACCCACAACAGAAAATTTAACCTACTCATCAAAAGAAGAAGGATACAGGTGTCAACCAAAAATTAATGTAAGATTCTAGCTAAATGGTTTTCAACAGGATGTCTTTTTGTGGTTCTCTGTTTAAAAGCTTTGTAATTTTCCAATTCAGGGCCACTTGGTGAGACTCTGAAACGGGTCCACACAAGTGGTCGCTGAGTTCAGCTAATTGAATTCCAAATTTATCAATTTGGCTGCTGGGATCCCTATATTGTTTACAAACCCACTTCAATAACAGTGTGGCATGGGAATTCATGCTTTGGTTATACCTATCATGAGATCTTTAAATATGGCATCACATCTTGGGTACTTTGTTCACCTGTAGTGTTCAAAGACCAGCTGTGGGGAATTAACTAATGGTCAATTTAAATAACAATGCCCAGCTAAACTGAGTCAGCTGTTTTGAGGCATGGAAGACCCACCTGAGGATTGTTGTCCACTGTATGAAAGGAGAAAAGGAAGATGGCATGCTGTTGATTTTCCTGTAGAAGCTTGCCATGGCTAGTTTTCCTGATACAAACTTGGCTGTTCTGGTCGAGGTGGAGCTGTGGTCCTCACTGTACTTCTCTTCCAGGAAGATTCAGCCTTCACCTTGTGTGAAGCTTCCTAGATCTAGTACAGATCCTTCAGGCTTGTGGTACAGATCCTTAATCCCACTGGTCCAGGCTTTCTAAGCTTCCATCACTGGTGTTTTGGCCTTCCTTATTCAGATCCTTGATAGAGACTAGCATGAGACATTGCCCTGGGCCCAAAGCCTTCAGCTGGACTTGTGCAGGATATTGCCATGGGATCCAGGCCTCAGCAAGTTTCTTTAGGTCTCTATCATGAGGACAGATATCTTGTTGTCTTCTGCACTTCACTTGTGGGTGAGTATTATAAAATAAACCTATAGATTGTATCCCATATTAAATCTATTCCCTTGCAAACCATGAAAACAACAGCAGAGACTCTACATCTAAATAAATCCTTAATTTTAACAGTACTGTGAATTTTTAAGATATATATCAAAAATTTAGCATTCTTTTTGGGCCATTAACCCTGCATCAGCCCCACTGTTTGACTTGAACAGCCATGCCAACCCCACCATTTTAACACAGGGCAGACACACATTGCTATGTTAAAGTGACTTCTTTCAGATACCTCATGGCTTTTCAGATATTGAAAAACTTGGTTGCCTGGGCATTATCACAGGTGTCCTTACAGTGACCATGAAGATTTGAGTCTCTGGATTTCCACAATTTTGTGGAGTTTTCTGGGCTGAGTGAACAGAAGATTATTTTAACAGAGCAGCTCAGGCCACTTATAGAAAGCTCCAAAAGAGCTCTGATTATCTCTCAGACTACTTCTAAGAAGGTGAAAAGCTTTGACCTTTGCCACACAATCACAGGATTTTTGCATATAAGGGAGTACTCTGGCCAATATAGAAGTTTGCATTTAAATTTTCATTCTCTTTGCAATGGTCAAAGATTTGATGATTCATCCTGGGTTTGAATTGGAAAGCTGTGCTGCTATGTCATAAAGAAACTTGCTAGTTAACAACCACACATATTTCTTCTTCTTAAACATTCTGCCAGACTATATTTCCCAGATACCTGTAGATATATTTGGTCACCGACTTTATTCAATAAAATATGAACAGAATAGATACATGTCACCTCCATACTTGGCGCATAAACCTACCCTACACATGATACTCTGTGCTCTGTTCCCTTAGCTGCATGGCCCTGAAAGCTAAATTTGGAAGACAGTTGAGCCACAAGATAGGAATCCATGCATCTAAAACATCCCCAAGAGTAAAACTGCCTGCTAATGAGGAATGCTGTGAAGGAGAGATACATTTTTACTGTGCTAGTGAACTGAGAACTGGAAGTTTCTCTTCAAGTACCTACATCACCTTAACTAACACACTGCAGTCATCGATATTTGCAGATAACCAAAGGCAAAGTTACCTCCTATTACAGAATGGTCACAGTCACAATCGTCCCAAAATTAAAAATACCCTGAAACTCACATCATTAGGCAATACCATGAGAAGACAAAGCATTTCTTGTGCTGTTATCAAAGGAGTAAATTGAATTCTAAATTCAATATAGGTCATTTGTTCTCCACATGATACTCTCATCATGTCCACACGACCAGGAGAGAATAAAAGCTATAGTATCTTCTTCAAATGAATCAGAGTATGTAAATGTGTGCAACCATGATAACATATTTACTGGAAAATAAATCTTATATGTAATATATAACTATATATCCTCTTCCTTTACATACATATACATTCACTATAATTTTTTTCATTATTTCCATTTACATGGTATGAAACTTTCATTAACTCATTCTAAAAAATATTAATTGGACAAGCAGGGACTGAAAACTAGCTCATTAAAAATGACATGCAATTCACATAGATCTCAGAGGATCCAAGATCTGCCAAGCTCAGCATCCCCACATAATTTATCTGGGGAGTACCCAGCCAGCTGTATAGGTTCCAGGAGGTACCAAGCCCTGCTAAGGCAATAGCCCCAGAGCCATCCATCTGGGAACAACCAGACTAGCCACACAGGTCATGGAGGTTCTGAGCTCTGCCCAGCCAGGTGGGAGGCCCCAACACCATACTCTGTGGATGCACCCAGGCTAGCCACATGTCCCGGAGGTTCCAAGCTCTACCCACCCCACCCCACCCCAATGTCCTAACACCATTGTTCAGGGGTGCACACCATTGTTCGGGGATGCATGTCCCAGAGTTTCCAAGCTTCACCCATCCAGGTGCAAGGCCCTGGTTCTGTACTCTGGGGATGAACTCCAGCTAGTCACGTGGACCCTGGAGGATCTGAGCTCTGCCCAGGCCAGCATCGCAGCTCAATCCCTCAGAAAAGTACCCAACCAGCCACACAGGTCCCAGAGGAAAATGACAAACTGAAAGAACAAGATGCAGTCTCAGATCACCAGCCCACCAAGAAAAAACCCAGGAGACACTTAAATAGAAGACATTGGCAATTGCACAACTGAACTATCTGAAATGATAGGAACTGAAGAAAGAAAAAATTCCATGAAGCTATAGAGGAAATCATATCAGAAATAATTTGTCAGGTAAAAAAAGAAATGACAAACATTATAAAAGAAATGTCAAGTAAATCTCAAGAAGATTTAGATTAAAAGATAGAGGAACATAAGAAAATGATGGAAACCTTGAATGACCAATATAAGAAAAAATTAGAACTCATGAAACAGATTCAAAGAGATACTCAGGAAATTAAAACTTCCACTGAAAACTGGCAAAACCACTTGAATGAAGCTGAAGATAGACTCTCAGGCCTTGAAGACAGGATGGAAGATAATGATCACAAAAGGAAAGATCTCTTAAACATAACAAGGAATCAGTAAACAACACTTCAACAGCTATAAGATGATATAAAGAGAAATAATATAAGACTATTAGGTATCAACGAAGCAGCAGAAGTCAACATAAATGGCATAAGAAGGCTATTTACGGAAACAGTAGCAGAAAATTTTCCAAGCATGGGAAAGGAATCGGATATGCAGATAAGTGAGGCATACAGAACCACAATTAGCCATAACCAAAATCAATCTTCACCCAGACATATAATAATTAAGTTTCCAGAAACTCAGCACAAGAACAGAATACTAAAAGCTATCTGAAAAAAGAAACAGATCACCTTTGAAGGAAAATCCATCAGAATCACAGCAAACTTCTCAACATAAACCATCAAATCAAGACAAGTTTGGAGTGAAGTATTTCAAGTCCTGAAAGAAAACATCTTCCAACTCAGACTGATGTATCCTGCAAAACTATCTTTTAAAATTAATGGAGAAATAAGATACTTCCATGAGAAAGACCAACTGAAGACATTCATGATCACCAACCAAACACCACAAAGAGTACAGCAAGATACTCCAGAAAGAGATAAAGATGACTACAAATTCAAGAATAAGAACAGAAAGAAACCACCAAGAAGGGCAACTACTTACACAGTGAGAAAAAGTAGAAAAACCAACAACAGGATAACATGACAAAGGTAATTCAGTACATATCAGTTATAACCATCAATGTAAATGGCCTCAAATCACCAATCAAAAGAAACAGATGGCAGAGTGGATTAAGAAAAGAATCCAACAACACACTATATACAAGGCACACATCTAACTCAAAAGGAAATTCACTGAATAAAAGTCTAAGGATGGAAAATAATAGTCCATGTAACAGGAACTCAGAAAAAGTGGGGCCAGCTATTCTGTTTGCAGTTGATGTGAACTTCAAACCAGGAATGATCAAAAGAGATAAAGAAGGTCACTACATATTTGTTAGGGAAAAATTTCAAAAGGAAGAGATTACAAACATAAATATATATGCTCCAAATATGGGAGCACCCAATGATGTAAGACAAATCTTAACAGATGAAAAATCAAATAAGCAATAATACAATTATAATGGGGGACCTTAACACCCCATTGTC
The DNA here is from genome assembly GCA_004027295.1 of Dolichotis patagonum. NCBI lineage: Eukaryota > Metazoa > Chordata > Mammalia > Rodentia > Caviidae > Dolichotis > Dolichotis patagonum. Next base: position 15,651 of record PVJX010007129.1, on the reverse strand, counting down.
ACAAAGAGACGGATCAACCAGACAAAACATCAGCAAAGAACATAACTGAATCAAACTTGTGAACAACTGTACCTAGTGGATGTGTACAGTATGGTACGGGCAAATAAACAGACCTGAGTATCAATGGAAGAAAAGATATAGACACAACTACAAATACACTAAGCTACCTTATCTTTGACAAAGGGGCCAAACATGTTAACTGGAAGAAAGAGAGCCTCTTTAATAAATGGTGCTGGAAAAATTGGTTTCTGCATGGCCAAGACTTAAACTAGACCCATGTCTAACACCATGCACTGAATTAAAGTCAAAATGGATCAAAGATCTAAATATTAAGACAGAAACATTAAATCTACTGCAAAACAAAGTAGGTAGAAATTTTGAGGACATAGGGATAGGCAGAGAGTTCATGAACAAAAACCAAACTGCACAGGAAGCAGTTCAAGTAACTAACAAATGTGATATCTTATTAAAAAGCTTTTGCACATCAAAAAGAAATCACCAACAGAGTGAAAAAGAAAGCCCACAGATTGGAAAAACATTTTTGCTAAGTGTGCTTAAGATGGAGGACTTTTATCTAGAGCATATAAACAATTGAAAAAATCAGGCCCCCCAAATTCAAAGACCCAATCCCAATATGGGCATGTGAGATGAATACACAATTCTCAGATGAAGAAATTCAAATGGCAAATAAATATATGAAAAAATGTTTGACATCATTGATCATTTGAGAAATGCAAATTAAAACAACACTGAGATATCATCTCAGTTCAGAAAGAATGGCTAACATCAAGAAATCAACCAATAACAGATGCTAGAGAGGCTGTGGGGAAAAAAAAAACCCACCTACATTGTTGGTAGAATGGAGACTGGTAAAACCACTGTGGAAATTAGTGTGGAGATTTTCCAAAAAACTAAGGTTAGAGGTTCCATTCGACCCAGCTAACCCCCTTCTGGGTATTTTCCCAGAAGACTTGAAAACATCATACCACAGTGATACAGGTGCATGCATTTTTGTAGCTGCACAATTTGTAATAGCCAGATCTTGGAAACAATCCAAATGCCCAATGACCAAGGAATGGATTAAAAACGATGTGGTATTTTTATACAGTGCAGTACTAATCAGCTCTAAAGAATGATAAACTAGAGACTTTTATAGGTAAATGGATGCAACTAGAGACAATACTCACAAATGAAATCAGAGTGACGTGTAAACACCATATAATCTCATTGGTGTAAGAATCTGAAATTTACAATAGATACTTTGAAAGGGAAAGAAACTGATCAAAGAGAAATTATATTCTTTGATCAATTCTTCATGTCTGTATCTGGTAAACTGGGTAACTATTTTGAAGACAACGCTATACAATGCAACAACCATAGTTAAATTCCTATCATCTTGTTTTAAAACCCTGTATCACCATTGATTTGTTGTTGTTGCTGTTGTCATTGTTATTTATGTTGTTAATGTTGTTATTTGGCTTTTGTTATTGCTTTGTTTGTTTGGTTGGTTGGTTGTTTGCTTGATTGGCTTTTGATTTTTCTGTGCTTTTTTGCCTTAAAAAAAAGAAAAAAGAAAGAAAATAACATGCAGAGATCCACCATGGCAGGTTAGAGGCAAGCCACACTCACAGGTCACTCTGAGGTAATGACCCAGGTCATCAGGTACAAGGTTGCATGGTGAGGTACAGGGACTAATCACAGGAATAAAACTTGAATTGTCAACAAAGATACTCAGAAAAACCAGTAGTTACAATAGGTAATGAGGTCACTGCTCAACTCCACTGCTGGTTGCTGCAAAATTTTGGAGAGTGGGCCATCCTGTGAGACTAGCAAAACCCTCTCCAGGAAGTGACAATTGGCAGTGTTGCCATTTGTGCCCTAAAGTCACTTTGTGAAGCACTTCTGGAAGCCCTCTTTTGTGAGGCTCTTTAGCAGGTATGATTAAAAAACATGGTGAGTGCTGCTGCCAAGCGCCACCCAATGGAAAGACAGGGTTGTAAAAACGTTATAGAAAATCCTCATTGACCAGATCTTGCACCTTGCAACTTCCAACTTTTCCCAAAAGTCAAAATGACCATGAAAGGTGAATGTTTGGAATCAATTCAGGATGTGGAAGCAGCTACAACTAACAGCAAATAACAATATACATGAAAGAGGACTTCCAGTACTACTTCATAAAGTGAAAAGTATGAGGGGATGAGTGTGTTCAAAGTGTGGGGGAATATTTTGTGGGATATTAATGACAGTGTGTCTTTTACCATAATGAATTTTTAAAAATTCGATATTCATCATATTTTATCACATCATTTGTATATAAATATATATGTGGCTGTATATAGGTATATATGTGCATGCTTTAAAAATAAATTAACATTGTTTATTAAAACCTCACAATGTGATACAGTAAAATTCTTGTGCTCTAATCATGGAACTATTTTTAAAATCTTATTTTTAGGAACTACCCACCTAATGAGGGAAAGTAATTCATCCTACTATGAGCTATCTATAGATAATAAGCCCAGTTCAATAAAAAAAGTTTAAAGGAATTATTTTAGTAGTTAATGTAATTGTCATCCAAATTACTTCACCAAATTATCTTTGACTCATGGTACTGCACATGTGGAAATAATCATCAGGGATAATTCTCGAGAATTCATTAGGACTCTAAATCATGGCACCAAAAATGCCCCCGGAAAATGGTAAATTTTGCCATTTGGCTCAGATATAAAGATAGACTGTCAAAACATAGATTGTTAGTCCTAACTACATCAGGAAGGGGAAAAAAGGCTCAGATTCAATTACTTAATTTAAAAAAATTCAGATTTTTTCCAAATCTAAAGCAAAGGACCAAAGTTATGTTAGTAGCTCATAGCATTTTGAAACATGATTTAAATTTTGAGCTTTGTTTCTCTATTCATTTCCAAATTGAACACTGGTTCTCCCAGGAAACAGAAAAAGATTTAAGTAATGATTTTCTCCAGAGTAAAAAAAATGAATATCTCTATGGATATATTGTGATAAATAGCAATGCTTCCCTAGAATAACCTAGTAAAAGTGCATTGCTATGAACTCAACTAACTCGACAGGAAAAAGAGCTTGCAAACATTACAGCTTGTAAGATCCAGTTCCAAATTCATATATATATATATATATATATATATATATATATACTACTTTTGATATTTTTAACTAACATTTATCTAATTTTGGCAGCTTTTTAGTTTGAATGTTTAATAAACACAGTTTTAATATTATCTACATGCTTTTTACTTTAATATGTGCATCTTTCTCTTTGTTGATGTACCATCAAGTATTTTTTCTTTCCCAAACTAGTGGGTACTTTTATATCCAACTTGTACATAATTGTTCTTTGTTTTTAGGTTTTTGACTTGAATATGTTTCCATTATTATATACCATGTAATTTTATATTGGTTTTCCAGGCTGCTCTCACAAGATGAAATCAATGTAAAATACAAGTATTAATGCCCACTGTACTTAATTAACTACAGTGAGTCACCATCAGTCATAAGGCACACTTCTGGTTTCTATACCACTTAGAAGGTTTAAAATATTGCCAATTCAGTGGTGACTCAGTGTGTTAAAATGCTACCAATCATAAGAGATATTGTGATTCCAAAGAAATTAAAATACTGAGAAATGTGCATCTTATGATCATTTAAATGCAGTGACTTTTTAATGCTTTACTAACATTGGTTATATCAGTATTTTTCCTTTTGCTGGTTTAAATTAAATAGGTACATGATGCTCCTGATTTATTTCAATTTTCATTATAACTACTGAACATTTATTAAGTGGGATGAAGTTTTCATATATAAATTGGCTAGTCAATCCATCTATTTATTAAGGAAGAATTAAATGAAATTCAGATATATATATATATATATATATATATATATATATATATACAGTAAGGCAATTTGGTAGATGTGCATATATTTTTCTACTCTGTTCTCTTTCTTCCATTTTGTGTTTGCTGTGTTACATTTTAAATTGCAATGATTTCATTGATCTGTAATCAGTCTCTATAGCTCTTCAATAATCAGAAATTCATTTTTTCTCAGTACCATGGAAATATGCAAGTTTCTACTATTTCTTTCCTATTAAGATTTTGTTGCAATTGCAATTTATGGCTTGAGGTTTGTCTTGAGCTTATGTTAGGTAAACCTCAATATTGGCTTCCAGTTTTTCCAACCAGATGTATTGAATTTGTGTTCTCTTTCCTATGATTCAGTTGCTTTTAGTTTTTACATATATAATTCTGCTAAGTTATATATGTATATAAATAATATGGTTTCTACATACTTTATTCAGGATCACACAATGTCATATAATATTGATAGCTCTTTGTGATAGATAAAGCAAAATAAAGCATTTTACAAATAAAGAAACTTAAATGATTTAGAGAAATGAAATAAAATGTCCAAAGTTACAGTAATGCACATCAGAGTCATGACAAGATCCACAAATCTACTAAGAGATATCTAGATCCCTAAAAAAAAAATCCACAAATCTTGTCCCAGTTCAGAATCTTTCCCTCACCTGGGAAAACCATAATTTGAGTATCTTTCATTTCAGGAATCTCCATTCTGCTGTTCATGCCCCTCAATGGTTTACATCTAACTCAATACTGTTTAGTTCTTACAATTGCCTATTCAGAATATATTTTGAAGTTTGAACACATTTATTAAATTTGATGGGGCCATTCATCATCATTACATTTTTGTTTTTAAAATGTTTGTATTATTATCCACGTGTTCTTCCAGGCAGAAATTGTTACCAATCATTTCAAAATTCAGGAATTACCTTGTGAAATTATTAGGTTACAGTGTTCATAAAATAGCTTACATCTCTCCTTTAGTTAATGCTATATCTTATTTATAAATATTTTTCTTCATTCTTTCATAGTATTTTCACTCCATCCTGTAATAAACTCCATAGGTGCTGAGTTACATACCAAAATCATTCCAAAGTTATTGTGAATAGATTCTTTACTCATTGCATCTTCAGGATGTCTTTCATAAATACATAAGTATGAAATGAATATTTGTGAATTCACCTTATAGCCCATAAATTCCCTATACCGGAATACTCCTACTCATAGTTTGCAATGATTAGCAAAAGTTACCCAACATGAGCTTCAACAAATATCATATTTATATCTAGTATGCCCCAAATTCCTGAGCTGTAGCTTTCTAATGCCCTGTCCATTCAGGGTGGGAATTAAGACTAGCTGGGAATTGTAAATGTTAGCCTAGGAAATACACTAGTTTGGGGTCTCTCATTTTAATGTTTTGTTGGCCATCTAGACCAAAGGCCTAAGTGACAAACTTCCATTCTCCAGTTAGCTCATTAAATTCATCAACTGAAAGGCTATTTACAATAGCCCAAAAAGATCAAGTTTACCCTGAGTAAAGAACTCCTTATATGTGTACTGAATTTTTTTGTCTTTTAGATAGTGAGTTCCACTAGTACAAAGAAGTCTGGCTGAGATCAAAACTGATTCAAATATCCCCCAAAGTGGAAGGAGCCAAAGTATAGATGCACTGTTAGCCCTTTTCTTCCCTTCCATGGATCTAGAATTGTTAAATACGTAGAATGTATTAGAATCATTTTCCACTTTATCATCTCAGTGAACATGAAGCCAAATGAGAGTAATGACTCATCTGCTTTGTTTACCCATGCATCTCCACTAGTTCTGACAACAGGCCTTAAAAAACATTTGTTGAGTGAATATATTAATGAACTCAGTCATTCTTTATGGTTTATCGATATAGTTTGTCATACACTAAAATATAAAGTATCACATAATTATCTCAATGGAAACCAAACTAATATCCAACAAAATATCATAAACTAAAAATCAAATATCCATGTATTGTACATAAAATTAACAAATGACAAAAAGCTAATTTTTTAAAAGACTGCCCATTTAAAACAACAATCATCAGATACAACAGAAATTCTGTCAACAGGCTTTTGCAAAGAAAAAAAAGTAAATTATATTTATAAAAGGGAAAATTTTTAAAGGAAGTCAATTATTTGCTTAGGTTGTCTAGGATATAGTTGACAATATATATACACCATTGGCTTAATTGATTTAAATTATAAATCAAATCTCAAATTAGAGAAATATGAAAATAATATAATCCTTCTCTCATTTTTTACAACCAATATCCATAGAAAAATTAAATTTGTCAAATATGTACCCCTAAAACATCCAGTACCTCCAGATTGTGTGTGTCTAAGTCCTACCAAATTATTAACTAATACATAATTTCCATGTCATAGCATCTATTTTGCAAATAAGCTTTTTTATGTATAACCCTGTTTTGGAGGTCTGATTTGGGAGAATCCCAACTAAGACCATAAGAATTTTTTAAACTTTCTTAGCTGTGACAGTCACCTCTCCCCAGGCCTATAACTCACCTCAGACCTTTAGACAACAGGCAGAGATCTGCTAATGTTGAGACAATCAGAAGAATTTTAAAATCAACCTTTTCTGAATATATTTGTTAATTTGAGCATTTCTAATAGACTCATTAGCCACAGGTTCTGTAGCCACTGCACATTAGAGTAATGATTAACAGACATCAAGACAATTGCAAATTTTTCTCACTATTTACCATAACAAGCTACAGACCTTTATATATAATATAAATTTTAGAATTGCATTTTTATACCTGTCCATTGTTTACATCACTCATTACATATTTTTGAGGTTACAAAACATTTTGCATTCAGTCCTTGACACAAAGAAATTTTCAAAAGTAGCTCATAAATTAATATCCACTTTCCCACTAGACATCTGCAAACAGGATGTCCAACAAGTGTTTTGACTTTGGTGTATTAAACTTAATTTATCATCTCAATTTTCCTCTTTTGTCTTATTTCATTGTTTTCATCTCAATGACATATGCTGAGATTTTTAAAAATTTCTTATTATATTGCTATGCATGTTCAGCAAGAAAGAAATTAACTCATTGTTTTGGCTGAAAGACATTAATTTTGACATTATATTTTCATTTTTGTGCCCATTATTATAATGAGTTTCCTTACTTATCCAGGAATTATTTATAGAATATTCTATTTCCACAAGTTTTTCTCACTATTCAACACAACAAGCTGCAGACCTGTATATACAATGTACATAGGTATATATAGATAGATAGAGATATGGATATAGATTATTACAACTTTTAAAATGCTTACTAGTCTTGAAAAAGAGATTACCTTCGTGTCTTTGTATCTATCACTGTGATTTTCTATATGAAAATATGTATAATTAAAAATAAATTATTCTGTTCCCTAAGATTTCCTTCTTTTTTTGCATTGTAAAATAGTGTGACTTCTAGGTCAAGTATTTGTTTTCTTAGTTCGTCTTGTTATGAGAGTGAACATGGAAACCAATTATAAAGAAAGGTTCTTGGGAACTCGGATTAGACTGAAGGAGTAACACCATGCTGAGGTAAATTTTTGGAGGTAATGTCATGTTACAAGAAAGCAGCTAAAAAAATATGAAAATCAGAAAAAATAAAATGTGAGCAGTGTCAAATTCTCTAGTGACAATCAGAATTCTGTCCATATAGTAGCTGGATGTATTGGTTTGGTTTTTACATGTTTTTGATACTGCAATTATGACACACAAGTTCAATATTTGCTCTAGTAAAAACAAAGTGACAACTCTTAGCCTCATATTCTGCTTTAATATATAGAACTTAGATATTTCAATTATTTTGTATATAAACACACATTATTTTTGTCTTGTTTTGAGTTTGTGGTTTAATATAGCTGTTAACCTTTCTTATTCACACTTAATGTTATGATTGATTTGTATCATTCTCTATCACTGTGTTCATTTATGTTGTTACTTACTTGCTGTTTGTATTAATGTTTTGATAGATGACTTCAAAATCTTTATTCTGAGCCAGAAAGTATGTTGATCTACTTTCATTACATCATTATATGACACTGACATTTGTCTGAAGCTTTATATTTCATAAAATGTTTTATGAAGCATTATTGTGTGGGTGTAAATTTAATTATTTTCAATATTTTCTAATAGAAATATCCATTGAGTATTCAATAATTACTCTGTCTTAATATTGCATCTGAGTAATCAGGAAATATTATTAATGCGTAAGCCTTGTTCAATCAATTGAAGATCTAAATAGAACAAAACATCAAAACGTCTAAGTGGAAACTCCTGCTGCCTAACTGCTTTAAGCTAGGATGCTGGTTATTTTCCTGCTTTCAAATTCAAAACAGAAATATCTGGCCAGGGATATAGCTCAGCGGTCCTGAGTTAGATTCCTGGTACAAAACAAAAAAAAGGAAACATCAACTCTTTCTGGGTCTCAAGCCACCCAGCATTTGGACTGAACTACACCACTGACTCTCTTGGGTCTTCAGATTAGTGATTTCTGATATTGGGACATGCCATCCTCTATAATTTCATGATCTCATTTTCTCTCTCTCTCTCTCTCTCTCTCTCTCTCTCTCTCTCTCTCTCTCTATATATATATATATATATATATATATATATTCATTTTTACTGTTTCTCTGGAGAACTCTAATACAATCACAAACAAAATTCCCAATTTATTTCCAGCCAATCATACTATTGGGAATGTCATCTGCTATATTATTAGAACACCAGAAGAGGCTCACCTGGTGTCTACTATATGTAAGCAGTAATCATAAGAGCTTCAATAATAAGAGTTCATCAAAACTAAACTAAACTAAAATAAAATAAAATAAAAAGTGTTCTTGCTCAATCTTAACTATTTCCTTCTCTTTTTTACTCAGATGAAAAGAAGCTCCAAGTTCTATGGAAAATTCCATCCTATTGCTGAAAATCAGCTTTAAATATTCTTTAGGAATTGTTTTATTTTTTCTGTAGAATTTCCCTTTCTTCATCCTCTCCTCACAGGACACCATACTACTGTCCTTCCTATCCTTTATGCTTTATAAATTAAAAGTCACCCAGCAAACACTCAACCACATGATAAGTGGTTTTTCACTTGTTGTAATCCAGAAATCATATCCTTTTTTTCTAGACAAATGCTTCCTGATCTGCCTCTTTGGGCCCATTTTTTCCTGACTTAATTATCCTTTCCTCCACCTACTTCTCCAGTGTACCAGCTTGACTTATATCTTGATAATTGTGCCTTTATATGTGCCACTGAACAGAGCAGTTATCCATTTAATACGTAAACAACCCAACTGAGTTAAACTGGTCAGTTAGAACAGAACTAATCAATAAATATAGTTACCTATAGATCTTGTCTATGATCTTGTCCTCATCAATACCCTCTGTTCAGCTTATTTTCAGGTGTTCTTTTAAGGAACATTCTTCACTTCATTCCTAAACTTGCCATTAAAGGATCCCACTGAAATTATCTAGAGTTGATGACTATGGTTCATTGCTACATCTCAGTCTGAGTTTTATTCTTCAGAAAAATGAGTTCAAAAAAAAATGAGTTCCAGTTCATAACCATGTAGCAAATATAGTATTCTCCATTTCTATGAGTTTTCCATCAGTCAATGGAGATTATTATCATCTCTCTTTCATTTGCCAAATTTGTCTGTCTTACAGAGGAAAAGTAGATTTGAGAGTTCTTGCCTGTTCTGAAACCATACTAGTTACTGTGCAAGAATGTTCCATCTCTCCGGGTATATACAATTTGATCTCATAGTGAGGCATTTACTTATTTGCCATATTTTAAAAAGCTAATTTATTGATTTGTGATTTTCCTTTAAGTACTGATACTCAACATTGGAAAATTTTCACGTTTGTATTTATAACTTTTTGAGTTCTCAAAATTATACTAACCCTTGAAACTACATTTTATAGTATGAAAAGAAAGTATTTCTCTTTAATTCAACTTCTGATTTCCCATACTGCTAAACAGCTGAGTTTAATAGAGCTAGGAAGAAGACTGTTGTTGCTGATATAAACAGCTAGTTCTGCACTGTAATTCCTAAGCTATTTCTCTACAACAGGCAGCTATTTCAGCCAATGTTTCCTCAATGGAAGAATTCATAAAAATTGTGTGTTCATCATGCATGTTATCTTAAAGCTGCAGCACCCTTTCAATGACAAAGGACTTTTGGATTTTGTTTCTTCCTTGTTAATTTTGGAGAAGTAATGCATGCACTTAGTAAAAATAAAATAATCTGAAGGCTATATAATAAAAAACAAAAATTCTTCCTATCTTTTGCCACAAGCATACATCAATCAGTCCTATTCTCCAGAAACAATTTGTCATAGATTTAATTTTTTCTGCAAATTATCTCTTCAACTCTCTAGAAAATTAATCTCATTCTCACACTGTAGTCCTTCCAATTTTGTGTAGTATTAATTTTAGTTTACTTGGCAAGGTACAAACTTTTGCATACAAAACAATTTCCCATTTATATACATCTCCATTGTCTCTTATATTGCAGATCACTAAAGAGGAATCTTCTTCCATATTTTTGCAGGTAACCCATGATCCTACCCTGAAAAAAAGTTTAAATTCTTCTTTTATGTACTGTACACTGAAATTTTATGTGACAGGTTTTGTCTTTGACCATTCATTGACTCAATATTCATCAGATTCCTTCAATACAGTGAAAATTTCCTTTTCTTCACCTTTAGGAAATACACTTCCATTATTTATTTATCCCCCTTTATTTTCTATTCTCTTTCCAGAACTCCTATTATTCAAGTGAATCACTGTGTTGTGTTATTTATCTTTTCTCACATTTTCTACAGATTTTCTCTTTATTACAAGAGTTTTCCTAAAACTTCTATTTGAAACTATTCATTGACAATCACAATTTTAATCCCCCAAGAGTTCTTTCTGATTCTTCAATTATTGTTTTATTTCCACATTTTTTCTGCTTTTGTGTTGCAGTCAATATTATTTCATCACTCTAAGAATACCAACTACAGATTTCTTTGCTTTATTTTATTTCCAGAACACTATTTCCCCTACTTCCTATTATCTCTTGTATCTGTTGCTATTTTTGTAGACTATAGAGTGATCTTTGGTTATACTTTCACCATTAAAATCAGTTGCATGTCTACATGATCATTTTACCCTACTGACCAAGCACAGTAATGGACAGGTGCTGAATTATGAGAATCAGTATAATCCTTCTTCAGATAATATTTCACATAATCAACTCCTGCAAACAAACACCCCGCCTCCTTTTAAGTACACTTCCAGTTTCCATTGTTCATGGTAAGTTTGAGCCTGGAACCTTTCATGAATTATCTTGGAAAATAAATTCTCTCTCAGTTGCAGAGCCCTCCTGGTTTGCCAAGCCTGCTATCATCTACTTTGTTTCGTTCAGCAAAAGATGTACACATCTTTCTTGGACAACATATATATATTCTAGAAATCGGAGATTCTTTTCTGATTTTGGGATTTATTCTTTTACTATCATTTTATGGTCATCTCAGGTAAGAGGGGCAAAAGCACAGGAGTATAATCTGTATTTTTTTAACCAGAAGCCAGGATGTAATCTCCAGTTTCTCCAGTAACGAAGAAATAGAATTGATCTACCCCAGTGATAATCAGTATAGAGGCACTGGAACAAGAATATCAGCATAATCTAGAAATACATTAGAAATATAAATTTTCCAGGGCCACTAAATCAGAAAGTCTGTGGGATGGGGCTCAATATTGCATGTTTAATAAGACCTCCAGATGATCTGCTACATGCTCACACTTGAGAAACTTTGAACTATTCACCCATATCCCTGCGGTTTAACAATATGTATATGCAGCTCCATTGGCCAGGGTTTCTTAGATCCAGCCTAATTCCAAATAGTTTCATTGCTTGTCCTTTTTTAGCTAAGGTCCATTGATTCACACATAAAGACCAAGACCAAGGTGCTAAAAGTATTACTCATCACAGATTTGACTGTGATGATGGAACCACATTTGGAGCCTTCTGATTCCTGTTTGTCCCCATATTAATACCCCCTGTCTCATAAATGGACATTTGCCTTCATTCCTATTTTGATAATCATACTAATATCCCAGAGCAGCCAGAAGGCTGTCCTCCTAGCTCCCACTGAGGCTTTGTTTATTTCTGACATAAAATTTAACAAAAACAAAACCTGCTTACTTTATCAATCTTTTCAAATTCTTCTTATGGGGATATTCTGCCCACTTATCAGAAAAACCTCAGATACTGTGTTTTCTTGCTACACTGTATTGCATCTTCTGTTGACACTGGTCCTTGGGTCTGAAAACTCAGGCCTGGTGGTGATCCAATATGTAACCACAAAGGAGAAATCAACCAGTAACCTTGGTAGCACTTACTCTGCACCCTAATCAAAGAAGCTGACTGGTCACCCACAAAATCGATTGGCAACTGACACAGGCAATTACGTGTGACATGCCATTTTTAGAGTGCCATTTGTGAGTACACTGCTAGTGGATCTAAAGAAGAAAAGTGCATTTGCCAGGTGACCTACAGAGCAGCTTGCTGGGGAAGAATAAATAAGGGGAGCATTGACCTTTCAGTCCCAGGAAATGACACTTTGGCCTCCCTCCTGAGATTTTTCTCTGACTAGCTTTGGTAGAAGCCATCTTGTTCCATCTTTAGCAGCTTCAGTAAGGATCCAAAGAGTGTATGGCAAATAATAAAAAGCAATTACCTTGCTATGAGTGAGAGTGGATGTGGGAGAAGAAAGGAAGCCGTTTGATAATTTGAAGACTTCACACAACCTACCAAATCATGAGCAGCATGTTTCTTCCACTTGACAAACCCTCCTTCCCTGGCCTCCAAATTGCAGAGGTGGCTTGTTGTTTAATGCATACTTTATTACTCATTTATCAATAGAAATAAGATCAAAATTAATGCAATTTCTGATTCTAGGGCATGTAGTTTAATGGATAAAGGGCCCTTTTGTACCTTAAGAGAAACACTCAGCAGAGCCATTAACAGATAAAGTATGACAACAGGGCCCTCATTTCTAGACCAATTAATAGTATGAGTGGTATGGATTAAAATATTTCTTGAGTCATATTATGTATAATTTATTAAATGAAAGTGATAGATTGGCAATTGAAAGAATGTTATTGCAAATAAAATTTCCAAGTTTAATTATATTTTTGCAAGAATTCAGAGGATCAAGTTAACATCAGTAAGTCATTATGGGTCCAGAATAAAATAATATGAAAGGGAAAGATGGCGTATTGCTCCATTTACTGAGTTTTTGGCAATCTGATATGACCAACAGAACTCTGGTATGTGCAGTTACACACAGATTTCCACTTGTTACCTAAAAATAAAAACAATCTAAGTATTTATTCTGGGAAGGCTTATGTTCAATACTGGGTTGTTATAAAAATGAATATATTTTATCTTGAATTAAATCATGGAACTATTGTTGATTAAAAATAATAAATACATTAAAGAAAAACCAAATAGTTCCAGCCCAGCCTGCACAACTTAGTAATTTAGGAGGCTGTCTTAAATAAAGAAAAATACAAAAAAGGCTGGATAAAGCTCAGTGCAATGGCTCTGGGTTCCATCTTCATTACTGCAAAAATCAATTGGAGCTGTGGCAGCCATGTTTCACAAATAAACACTACAAACTAAGGTTACAAGAATGACATGAAGACAGAATGAAACCGGTTGAACTACCACCCCATGCCACCTTATATGAGAGGAAAATAAACTTCTATTTGCATAACTACTTTTTGGTTTTTTATGCTTTCATTCTCTATACTTAATACTCATCCATATATTACATACACTATTGTATTACAGAGGCTCTATTTCTATGTTCACTCTTTCTAAAGTGATACTATTCAGATATTGTTATATAAATAGATAAATCAAATTCCATCCTCTACAGATACAAATTCCCTATGAAGAAATGATCATTATGTATATCTAAAATGTACCAATAAATTTAATTATATAAAAAGATACAAAACTCACTAAAGAAGTTCCTATTTTATAAAACTAAACACGGATCAAATAACATCATATCAAAGACATTTCATGTCAAATTCTCTGTCCCATTATCTTGATTAACATCCATAAGGTTAGTTTTTCTTTTCTTTTCTTTTTATAATATTCTGTGCAAAGCCAGAATGTATCCTATTGGCTTCTACAAGAATTAATGTTGCCAGATAGCTGGAGAAGACTATGAATGCTTATTGTACCTTGCAGTAAAGCTTTGTGTGAACTGAGGAAAACAGCTGAGAACTCTGAGGCCTGATTTACATAAGGGCACACTTGCATTTCAAAACCACACTTAGCTCAGTCCTCCTGCTGTAACAATGGTATCTACAGGCAGCAAGTCCAACTTCTTCTCTAAACATTTACTACAGAGCCCAATGGGCAGTCACTCATCATTTGGGGTTAGAAGTAGTTTAAATGCATCAGTGAACCAAGCCAATTTTAGATATAAGATCATCCTTACTGATCAGTGAGGAAACACAAAATTTCATAACAAAATAATAGGAAAGTAATAATGGTTAATATATTACATGTCGTTATCTTTAAAGTAGTTGCTCAGTGTACAAGATATGGGTATGAAAATGTTTTCTATTCATATCAGCACAAACCTTCCTTTTTAATGAACTAAGAGACACTGATAGTACAGCTGACTTTTATTTTTCCCCTTTTGCCTACTGTTTTTTTCTCCTTAAACCCATCCTAGTTCCTTTTTCCTTTTGAACAATGTCTTCCCATTTCACAATATCTATACATTTTAAATCTATACATTTTATCTATACATCTATACATTTTAAATCTTATTTACTCTTTTAGTTTCTCACACCAGGGAGACACTACAGTGTTTGTACATGTGAGATGTAAGATCATTCTTACTGTGCTGAGTTGGCATCTGTGAGGATAGAATACAAATCATCCCATTTTTTTGTACCCTAAGAGATACTAGTAAGCTACATAGGGTTTCTATATTATGTAAAAGTTGGATAAATCAAGTCAGTTGTATAAAACTTTGCCATTATTACTCATTAAGAAATCAAGCAAGGAATCAAGGTGGGACCGTGGTGAAAAAGGAACCCTCCATCATTACTGATGGGAATGTAAACTGGTAAAACCACTATGTAAAGCAGTATGGAGATTTCTCAAAGAACTGAAATTAGAAATTCCGTATGACCTGGCTAACCCCCTTCTAGGTATCTTACGCAAAGAAATTAAGACATCACATTACAGGAATATATGCTTATCATTTATAGCAGTGTAGTTCGTAACTGCTAAATCCTGGAACCAGTCTGTATACCTGTCAACATATGATTGGATAAAGAAACTGTGGCATCTACATATAGTGGAATATTACTTGGCTATAATGAATGACAAATTCTTTAGTAACCAAATGGATGCACCTGGAAAATATAACGTTGAGTGAAATAAAGCAGATACACAAGCTTAAATTCCATATTGTATCTTTCGTTTGAGTGAAAGAATAATACAGGATGAAGGGGATGGATCTCTTGTAAAAAGAAGGTGGTGCAAGGGAACAAGTGGAAGAAGTGAGAAGAAAGGGAAAAGCAAGTAGGCAGAATAAGATATGCCACGTACAGGAACCTAATAACTTCAATGAATGTAAACATGGTATGCCATAACATGAGCTAGGATGAATGGCAACA